>OMNV01009149.1:2571-15161 GCA_900303265.1 Brotula barbata | reverse complement strand
TGGTGGTTTCAGGTGGGGGGGAGACGCTGGGATCATCAGGGACAGGCACGCTGTTCTCCACCTCTGCAGACATGATGACTCAGGGGGACAGGTGAGCAGACGGGGGCTAAAGCAGATGGCAGCTCCGTGTTCAGGGTTGGGGAGGTCGACTGAGCAGATGACTCTCAGCACCCACACATGCTCTGGAACGGCAAAGTGAGATAGAGCAGGAGAGAGAGGGAGTAGGTGGCTGTTAGAAAGGGCAAAGAAGACAGGTCCATAAAAATCCTTCACGCCTACCGGAAAGGCTGCGTAAGTGCCTGCAGATTGATTTTGTGCGCATCGTGAAAGATTATATTCTTTTAACAATCCACAGTAAACGTTTACGACCTCAGCCTCCATTCAGGTACAGAGGCGCAACGATCCATATGACCCATAAAACACCAACGTCCTCGTGAGGATGAGACATAGAAACACACCCTATATCACAGGTTTGAGTTCCTTCTCCACACTCACTGTGTCAGATGTTCTGCCCCGTAAAAAAAGCTGAGGGATGATAAAGGATAATGTCAGTCTTTAAATTACACCTATAGGGCTCATGACCTGCCGTTGGATTTGTAAAGTAAATCATAAGTCCTGGTTCATCGACAATAATCCCGTCTCAATCCCCTCTGAGACCCAGACTCAGCAACACACTTGTCATGCGTGTGCATCCTCAAATCATGAACCTCAAATCCATCTGCCACTATACTCACCATGCACAACTCAAATAATACACATAAGATGTAACAACGTTATTAGTGGTGAGTACCAGAGCAGCTTCATCTCCTCATCATCATTATGAAGCGATTGATTTACACCTATCATTTATTTGTATTCAAATAATGCATCGAACCCAGAGAAAGACATTCTATGAGTGATACAAATATGAAAACGGTCGTCTGATCTTATCAGCCATAGAAAAATAAAAAGCCTTTTTGTTTCCCTCTGTCAGAGATACACAGCACATACCTTTGGCCGCAGATCCTGAGGCACTGCTTGAAACACCAGTGTGAAGTAGTATCACTGGATATAGTAGGGCTGGCCAAAGGTTGTCACTGGGCAAAGTTTAAGCAATTACCATGAGGTTCGTTTTACGCTAACAAAGCAAAAGAGCTCGTGATGCCCATCCTGTCAATTACAACCACAAATGAGTGTCCTCACAATGATCACTCACCAGCATGGTCCTCACGTACAAATGTCAAATAAATGTAAAAGATCCAGGATGCAAATGTGGTGATGATCTTTTTTCCAAAGAAACATCTTAAAACATAATCCACTTCACTCCACTGCACACGATCAGAACACTCTCTCACTGTCAGGCATCCATAAAGGAAATTGCAGCTACAGGATGAGATAACAGATAAAGATTGAGTTGCCTTGAGTGTGTTGAAGGTTTGTGTATCATAGCTGACCATGTCAAAGGTCAACACGTGTATGATTGAAGTTGGATGAACGAATATCAATGTGTTTGCAGCAGCTGTAAACAATGTCAGTGTGTTACATAAACCGGAATGTGTTTTGGTGCTGTAATAATGATCGCAACAGCTACTTTACAGCTGTAAAACAATAATATTTTACACAGGAAGAGCTTTCAAGACGTGGCAATATTAAGGGGGGGGCGATAGTATATTTGGGTGACATCCAACTTACACAAACACACAAACATTGTTTTTGTTGCTGTAAGAGCCGAGAGAAACAGAATTTGTTGATGCTCCATCACAGCAACCTGTGACACATGATGGTGGTTGTCCAGTAACCACGGCAGTATCAGAGTCCTATTGCATTCCCCCACTGGCAGCAGCCTGATAAACGGTTAATAAAATGGCTGAAATGTCAGCAGTTCCTCTCAGATTTGAGTTAAAGTATTACATCTTAATACCTAACCAGCTATTTTACAGCCAGCAAAGATGTGGCCAAAACAAGCCTATAAGATCCTCCTTTATAGAGCACCAAGCAATGGTCGCAAAACAAGCGACACCAGGAAAGCTATCAGCAGAAGAAAGTGAGAATTCAGCAGAATAAGTGGAGCGAAAGGACAGAAATGTCACAATCCGAGGCTGTCAGGAAACGTAAACTACTGCACATCTGGAGGAAATCAGGGAATGACTCAGTCTGCAAGTGAATGAGATGGTGAAATACCACAGGCCCACTGTGAACACAGAGGGCAACACTTTTCATACAACCTGAAAACGGCTGTGCAGTAAAACTGGGCTACAATGGCTTTCTGTGCAACTGAAGAAGCCATTTAAAGTCGTGTTTTAAGAAGCATGTCTTAAATATGCAAGGATTTGGAAAAAACAACAACTTCCTGATGAGATGGAAAGTAATATGTAAGGTCTCCTATTCATGCAAACAATTGAGCCAGAAAAGTTCCACAAAAAGTTAGAATCCACACTGACAGAACAACTTTATGACAGCTTGTACTGGAATTTGTGTAAAAACAGCTAAACAGGAGGTTTTAAAAGAAAATTCTCAAAGAAGAAACCAGCTAAATCCAGTAGCTCAACTTTTCAGTAACTGCTACCTGTAATCCTTTGGTTTTCCTTCAGTTAATACAAGGACACAAACTAACGTTAAACAGACAGCAACGTACCGTTTGAAAAGCAGACAGAGTTTTTGTAAATCCTGCAGTCGAAATGGTTTTGGTGTCTCGGTGATGCCTGTGCAGCTCTGGTGTGAATGAGTCAAATCAAACACAGCTTCGGGAAATGAGCTGGAGTCAGATGTTTTCCGCTGTGCTGTGGACAGAAAGGAGAGAGGCTACTGCAACCTCCCAGTTTAACCCTTCGCTGACGGAGGAGTGAGCACACGGCACAAGACTGCCACAGAAATGGGGGAGTTCTCTTACCGGGACCTACATGCTTTCTATACTGCAGACATTTATGTTGTAATATTGACACTTGTGAGGTGATCCTGCTGTGTTTACAAAAAATACTTAACATTGTACTTCATGAAACTTTTTTTTCTTTTTTTCTTTTTTTTTTTTTACAAACCATAGCATCCTAGCAATGTCTCCATAATAAAGGAACTTTCAGTAAAGTTGTGAGTGGTTACCACTTCTTATACTTGATGTGAAAAGGTCACCAGGTCACTGGATGAACCCACAGGGAATATCACTCGACATGGAAGCGCCACAGCTCTGTTGATTTTTACAGCTTTCATCGGATTCCCAGCCAAGAGAAATACAGCGTATGTTTAGCTCTTACCTCACTAAATCCCATATAAAACCTCATGCTGGACTGCCACTTCCAACAAAGAAGCTCTGATAGCTGTCCAACACCAAATGACTGAGAAAGTAAACCACTGACTTTTCCCAGGTGTTGGTGGAGACCAAAGTACAGCCAAAGAGTGAAGGGGGAGATTTACATGTTGTGGACATAAACACCCTAGTGTCCTCATAATGTTGCTTTAATGGCTAAATTATTCTTAAGTGGACTACAAATTTGAACTTTCATCTTTTTTGAGTATTTCCCGGGGAGTTTTTATGAAGTTTCACATATTTCTTTCAACATGAACCCAACCCCGTTCACTATGAGAACCTGAACGTGAACGAGCTCCAAAAAAATCACAAAAATAAGCTTTGTGTCGAGTTCTTTTTGTGTCCAGTTCTTTGTGCATTTAGTTCTTTTTGAGTTTAGTTCTTTTTGTGATCAATTCTTTTTGTCTTTAGTTCTTTTTCTGTTTACCACTTATGAGATCTCAGAGATTATTTAACCATATACCAAAATGAAAAAGCAGACTGCTGAGTCTTGTAATGTCTTGTAATAATCAATCCAACCACAAAATGTTTACCACATAATGTGGTATAGTATGTACATACTGTATGTCTTGAGCTGCCTTTCAATGGCTTGCATACAGATAAATAAATGTGCTTGAAATTAATTGGCTTGAATCAAATGTCTTCTTGATATATATAATCATCATTAAAATAATGGTCTCACAATCATTTTATGCCTTATTTCAAGTGATCATTTTGTTCCTTTTTCAAGAAATACTGATGTTTTGAGGTATCCTATGTTTTGTCAGTTAGATTTATACAGTAGATTCTTTCAATGAAAATATGTTTGGCATCTTGCTTAAAATGTCCTATCAAAATAAAATGCATTATTATTTTTTTATCAGAAATACGCTGTCACAAATATAGATCATGTTGTATTAAATACATAAGGATTTGTCTATTATCAAGATAGCATACCTATGTCTCACAAAATATTTGAACAGCATTTAAAAAAATCCAGTTATTGTCTACAGTTTGTTAAATTAAAATTCAATATATTACTTATGAATAATAACAACAATAACAATACTAGCACTACTACTACTGACAATCACCATCATCATTGTCATCAGCATTATTTGTATTATTATTATTATTATTATTTACATATACATTAATTAGACATCCATTTATTATCTATACTGCTTAGTAGAGCTGGACCTCATCCCAGTGGTCCCTGGGCAGGTTGTCAGTCCATCGCACCTACATACATCTCAATCACACTCCCATTCACACCTATGGGCAATGTAGATACTCCAATTCATCTAAGTCGCTCGCTTTTGAGATGGGAGGAAACTCAAGCTGACATGGCGAACTCCAACTAGATCTATTAACATTTATTTTACAATATTTATAATATTTTCAATTTGTGTAAAAGAGACTGAAAACAATGTAAAAAGTAAAAAAAAATATCTGCGTGTCTAAATGAGACGGTAATGGAATGATTCATTATTGCTCAACATCAGTGACAAAACCTTTTTGCTGTCAACACAAGTTAAAAATCTGCAACATTGGTCCAGTACCTCCATCCCCTGCTGAGGCTTCAAAGCACATTCAAATAACTTTCTACTAATAACCAGAAAGTTAGTTTATATCATGAAAAAAGGAAGAGGGAAAGAGGGAAAAGTCAACAATGGAGAGGACAACTCCACCGGTGAAAACAACGCATTATAGTCAGCTGGTGGCAGAGAAGAGGTCAGCTTCTTCATATAAAAGTTTGTTGTGCTTCCTTTGCCAGTTGATGAAGTATTCTTGTGACTCAACCGTGACAGTTTTTGTGTTTGCCTTTGTAAGCACACAGTGAGCGAAATTTCCCAGAAAAACAAAATCTGTCGCAGAGGAAATGATGTTTTGTCTGTCGTTAAGGGGAAGCAATATTTCGTTTTTTGCGTGAGTAAGAGAAGAATAAGGTAGTGTGAATAGTGTCTGCAACATAAAATGCAATACAAATGCTCAAGAAATCTTTAATATACCAAGAAATGAAAATAAATGACCGCAGTCGCTCAAAAAATATAAAATTAACAAACAAAAAAAGCCATAACTAAAAATGAACACTGGTATTTAATGGGAGGATCGAACAGGAGCATTGGTGATGAGTTGTGAATATGGCAAAGTTCAGGATTGATGTAAAATTGGACATTTCAGTTTCAGTAAAGAATCTGCATATGCATACTTAACAATCCTGTCTGCAGATCTTCTATTCATAAAACATAGAACAGGGAAATTTGACTATTCAAAACAAAAAACTCCAGCTGCATACGGATTCATCCGAGGCAGAATCTCATGAGGATGAAATTCAGAATCAACACAAAACCAACCATCCGTGAAAACATTATGTCAACAAACATTTTCTTCAGCCGGGATCAGATGTTACAATAATGTTGGTTTTGTCATTCATTTACCTCAGCTTCACATAGCCTAATTCTAAGTGCTATCACGGACATAAATGGCATCCTAATCTGATGGATTTTCTGGCAAACCAGAGTAGCTGAAGTTATCTGTGGAGTGTTAGATATACAAGAGGAAAAAAAGAAAGGAAAAAGGGACAAAGGAAGAACGTCCTTCCTGGCTTTGTATCCTGTATTCCGCTGACAGAGGCTGTTATTTAAGAGATGAGCCCCATAACAACCAGATTATAACTCAGTGCTGAGAAAGTGCCTGTTTTCCTGTCCAGATTCTATCAAGGATGCTTTTCATTGTCATTTCGTACCCTTTTTGCAGGTTATTCTATCCGGACAGCGTGATTCAGGGATGGCTTTGTTGTCAAAATGATATTCAATTACAATTACAATTACAATTCACATTGAGCAGACGTTTTTATCCAAAGCGACGTACACATGAGAATTATAACAACACAAGCGAAGATCTATGCAGTAAATATTCATATTCACAGTAACTTCTATGGTGCATGCAGATTCACATTGGCATTTTTTGACACATCAAAAGTTCGTAATAAGCAAGCACACTCACCAGTGTTTCCTGTTAGTTGGATTTGGTGACTTTCGTCAGTCTGTTTCCTCCGGTGACGCACGTGAAGACTGTCTTGCCCTGTATGATATCTGATGACGTTCAGTTAAAATGATGGTTTTGCTGTTCCTCTGAATGTGATTCAGAGTTTGTTCAGATCCGTGGCACACCCAACACAAACGCTCACTTTCATAGATTATGGGTGACTTAGGATTCATATCTCTAATGGGTGGGATACCCCCTTTGGAAAGTAGGCCACCGAGTATTTAAGCAGTCAGATCAGGTTAGCACATGAGAGAACTGCTGACAGTGACAATCTAATGGGAAGTGGCCCTTCCTCAGTTTACGACAGGAAGGCCACAATCCTAACATCAAGCATTTAGGGCCTGAATCCTGGAACCACAGCTAGAAACTCAGATAGGCACTTATCTCAAGTCCATAATTGAGGCAATCTTTGATTTTATCCTCTCTGCCTGTCAGTGTTCTTCTCACTCCCAAGTGCCAACGCAACTGCGATCATTTCTGAGTAATGCAGCAAGAATTTAATCATCGTATTCAGTTGTGCTCGATGAAAAAAAAGCATTGCATATTACTGTAAATCACGACACTAGGCTGTCTCAGAAGTGTGTCCACTCACACGTCCAACCTCCCCCCAAAAACAGGAAGTCTTTCTAGTCAGGAGAAATATGGGCCAAGCACCTTACCTACCCCCTGGTTTCCTGAGAAATCTGAGAGGAAACTGTCAAACATGGTAAAAGTGGTGACTTCAGCACATATTTGTGCCTCTCAAGCGGGCCGTGACCACACAGCCTCTAGACTACCCAGACTCTACATGCAGGCGTTTATCAAGGCCGGGGAAAGAGACAGGAGAGGGAAGGCCCCAGATTGACTGTGGAGACACCAGGGAATAGAGTTCGGCTTGTGTTTATTTAAGTCAGCAGAAAATAACTGTCAGCATGACTGTTCGTTTGGAAACTTGACATGACTTGCAAGTCAACAAGTTGAAGACGTCCGATCGTTCCTAATATGTACGACGTGGAGGAATAATTATCTAGGTCGCCATAAATAAGTCATACCTGGTATACTGTTCAGTCCTGTCTATTATGATGTGTTCTATTCTGCATGAAATTTATACAACACTGCACTCTCTCCTTTTGAAGAACAACTACTGCGGAGTCAGCAAATGCCCTCGAAGATCACATGACGGATCATTGGGTCCAACGGTCTGAAACTTCCTGCATGTTGTGCAAGGGTTGCTTTAATATGTTCATGAAACCAACAATGTGTGTCAGTGAAATAAAAAATTGCAGCTGTATGTATCATGTAGTGTTGTTGACATCTCAACACCGGTGTTGTTCTGTACACAAGAGAGATAAACTCCATATTCATGTCATTTGTTCAATACCGCCATCTAGTGGATACTGTGTTACACTACAGTCAACGCTACAGAAATCAGAGCAGCAACAGCTCAACAGGGTTGCATCATTATCACTGGACCGCGCCACACACACAGACACAGACACTCAAACACACACACACACACACGTTTTTAACGCTTTAACAGTTTCTTTAATGTTTTAACCACTGACTCTATTCATAATCTAAAGAGAGAGAGAGAGAGAAAACAAAGTGATATAAGTATATTCACTCAAGTACCGAGTACTTATTTTGAGGTATTGACACAGTAGTTGGGTTTTTGTATTATGTGAGATTTTCTGCTTTCGTCCTCTACATTTTGTACCTTTTACTTCACAAACTCTAATATTTTGCCTTGTGTGGTATATTTATGGAGATGTAACACTCAAAATTAAATAAATACAAATAAATGTGGTTATTGTCAGGTAAATATTGTGTAATGTCTTCACTTTAATAAGTATTATCTGTATTTTGGTGCATTTCCATTTCATCTTATTACTCAGAATTTGGGAATTTTCAGTTCAGTTGTCACTAATTTCTCGATTCTTTGTTTTGCATAATTAAATACATTTAACTACTATTAGAGTTATTTTTATTGTTGTGCTATTCAGATCTTTCAACTTAATTCAGATCTGTTAATCTATATCGTGAAACCAAAAGTGATTCACAGTTTTCACAGTGTTATCGGTCAGTTTCCACATTTCCCATGATAACCTAAAAGTACCATGTGAATGTATTACAACATTCAAAAAGCAACCTCGATAAATATTTGCTCTGCTTTCCTGTAAACCAGCCTGAATTATTGCATAATCGCGTAATCACACAAATGGACAAATTGTCTGTAACAGCTCTGAGGCACAATCACGAAGTACAAACGGAGAGTTATGAGTCAATTATAATCAATATTACTGCAGAAAGTCACAAACTAAACAAATCAACAATTTAAATCTCATATCCTTGCACTCATAGAGGGAAACTCAAATGTTTGATGGAACTTTTTAATCACACCAAAACTCTCTGTGATGGAATTTGTGTCATTAAATCGCCTTGGGCCTTGTGTATAAACATTCTGCATAAAATGAGCACAAACCATAATGAGTTATGACTATGCCCCAGTGCATGTTCGGAAAGACTTCTCAAGGCGGAGTTGTGTGTGTAGAGCAAATGAATGAATGAATGTATGAATCATTTTTAATATGAACTCTTATTGAAGAAAACAGCCAAAGTGACATCTAGCAATGAGCAAAATATATTGACTGAGTCAGTAAATAGTTGTAATCCAAACACACTAGAAAATCGGCCCTTGGAGTTTCCGAGCTCCAAATCAATACGGCTGCACCTGAAATCTAAGGTAACAGAACATCAAAGTCCGATTTTTGGGTGTCTAATCATTGACAGAGTGGGAGCATATAAGACCAGCACCGCCATTTACCTACTCAGATTACACATCTTCATCATGAGGGCTGAGGCACTTCTGACTTTCTGTGGCCTGTGTCTAACTCTGGCACTTATTGGAGATGCACAGTACGTACACCTTGTGATTTAAAAAAAAATTCACTTCACTCATCATTTTGGATATATAAACTGTAATTAATGGCATCGCTCAGTAAAATCCTTCTACTCTAGGGGAACTGAAATTCCTGATCCACCTCAGGTGAATTGTCAATGGAGTGGCTGGACACCATGGAGTACCTGCAATCCTTGCACCAACATTCGGGTGAGTCCATTGAATCTGCAGTACAAGCAAAGAGTCCACGCTGTCCAGAAGACCTCAAATATGTGACGAAGCAAACGGAGACAGACAAATTGTAAAGTGCCTTTTCTTTTGCGTGAATTCTCAGAGGCGATCTCGAGGTGTCTTAGTCTTCGGCCAGTTCGGTGGTCAGTCCTGTCAGGGGTCGATCGGTGAGCGGCAGTCATGTGCGACAGACGCCGAGTGTCAAGCCTCGCCGCCTCCTGTTTGCCTCGACACAGATTTCCAGTGCGAGTCAGGTACTGCAGTCTCCTCTGAGTATCTCTCTGTTTTACATCCCTTTCATCAACCCTGAGTCATGACTGACACGTTCCCTGTAGGTTCTTGCATCAAGAGGAGACTAATGTGCAACGGTGACTATGACTGTGAGGATGGATCAGACGAGGACTGTGATCCCGAGCGTAGACCCTGTGGTCAAAGACCCCTGGACACCAACGAGCAAGGCAGGACAGCAGGATATGGGTAAAAGAGAGTTTACAAAAAAAAAAAAAACTAAATAAGTTGTCAACAAAGAGTTGGTTGGATATTGTAAAGGCTACTTAATGAAAAGTTTATAATCAGGATTCATTCTAACTATATATTACATTGTCCTCCACACCAGAATCAATATCTTGGGTTCAGATCCTCGAATGAACCCCTTTAACAACGATTACTTCAATGGTCTCTGTCAGCCAGTGAGGAATCCCAACACCGGACAGCAGGACAGGATTCCTTGGAATGTGGGCGTGCTCTCATATGAGGTTAGCCCGTCCTCTGAAAATCCGTTTCATCCTGAGGAAACATTTTCAAAACTCAGCAACTTTCCGTGCATGGCGATGGTGTGTGTGTTCTTCCTGTAACACTTTTCCCATCGTGTTCTCCAAGTCTTTAGTGGAGGAAACCGCTTTCAGCGAAATCTACGATGACACACATACCCTAATCAAGGAAATCCTCAATGAGATGACTCACAAACTTGATGCTGGATTATCCTTCAAATTCAGTCCATCTGAGGATTCCATGTCGACCTCTTCTTCAAACCCTGAACCTGCTGCTGACCCTGAACCTGCTGCTGACCCTGGACCTGCTGCTGACCCTGGACCTGCTGCTGGCCCTGGGCCTGGTGCTAACTCTGGACCGAACACTGCTGCTAAACCATCGGTCAAACTGACTTTCACGAAAGGATTCGACAAGACTGAGATGATAAAAGATATCTCAGAGTACACCAAAATTAAGGTAAAGGCAGAGCAGTTATCAGCTTCAAGTGTATCAGTGCGAACACGTCAACATGTGCATTTCTCTGATTCTTTCCCCTCTGAATCCTCAGAAAAAGAGCTTCATGCGAGTCAAAGGCAAAGTGCAGCTGAGCACCTACAGGCTACGCTCACGCCTGCTCAAAGTGGCAGACGAATTTGTGGAGCACGCCAAGTCTCTGCCCGTGCAGTACGAGAAAGGCATTTATTTTGCCTTCCTGGAGGACTATGGAACTCATTACACCAGAAACGGGAAGTCTGGTGGCGAATACGAACTGGTCTACGTCCTCAACCAAGACACCATCCGGACTAAAAGTACGTCTGCTACGGAGGTTTAAGGTGGTTTTATGCGTGATTTCACTGATAGGTCTTGACGTTGCTGTTTTGTCTGAAAAGTGATACATGTACGTCATTTCCTGGCCCTTGCAGATGTGACGGAGAGAAAGATTCAAAATTGCGTCAAATTAGGCATCTCAGCAGATTTTAGCGGAGGGAGCATAACAGGTGGAAGAGCACATAGAAATCCTGAAGACTGCACCACTGTTAACCCCAAGACGACAGGTGTGTATGTTCGATCTACCCCATCACACACACATACAGGTTTACCTCAACATGAGACAGTCTCTTAAACCAGTTCTCTTCCTTCCTTCCGGCAAAGACGAGACATCAGGAAAAGCGCTGGTGGACAAAGTGATGACAGCTGTCAAAGGGGGTACTCTGGAAACCGCCGCAGCTATGAGGGCCAAATTAAATAAGGACGGTATGATGGATGTCGCTACCTACCAGGATTGGGTCCGGACGATCGCCAATGCCCCCGCGTTGCTTCACAGCGATGTAGGAACGACAACAAATCACAAAATCTAGAGACGATTTGTTCCCACGCTACGCATAGAACTAGGTCTCTTATGCCGTCTCCGTTCTTCTTCACAGCCGGAGCCGATCTACTCAATAATTCCGCTGGATATACCGGACGCCAACGCCAAGATTTCCAACCTAAAGCAGGCCACAGCAGACTATGCGGCTGAGTATAACGTGTGTAAGTGTAAGCCTTGTCAAAACGGAGGAACTCTGGCTCTTCTGAACGGAGAGTGTATCTGTCTGTGCCCTCACCTGTTTGAAGGCTTGGCCTGCCAGACTTACAAAGGGGACAAAGCTGTATACGGAGGTGAGGGGACACCCCACTCAAAATATCTACTAACGTTACCACTTCACTTTGCCTTGTTGAGTTAATCTGGATATTAATGGCTTTGCAGGTACCAGACCAAATACATCTAATGAAGGCAACTGGTCATGCTGGTCCGGTTGGTCCACCTGCAACGGAGGGAGACGAACCAGGACGCGCACCTGTAACACGGACGGCGTCCCTGGTGCCCCCTGCAGAGGAGAGACCAGGAGTGAAGACTATTGCTAAATTTCTGACCGGCACAAACACATAAAGTTTGTTGAGCCACGCAAGAACTGAAGACACGGCCACGCACACACACAACGTTTGGGAAAAAGACCCGTGTTGGAGGTGGAAAATGCAAATTATACAGCGGTCGCACGTTCATAGGAATTATATTTGTAGATTTTGTGTTTTGTAAAAAATGATAGGGAAGTTGGAAAGCATGTCAATTGTAAATATGTAGACACATAAAGTCTTAATCCCAACATGGACTAAAAGTCTTTTCTGTTACAACGTTTGTATATGACGCAACAGTAAGTAAACTTTAATGGTTCCCAACTGAAACATATAACAAGTGTGTCATTTTATTGAACATTCTTGATAGAATTTAAGGTACTTTGGCTCCACTACAAATGCTTGACGCATGCTTGACGATTTTACCTCAAAATCAGTCTTTTATGAAAAAATGGAGAGAGAGTCTAAAACAAGAGTCTACGTCTCCGTCAGTAAAAAAAAAAAAAAAAAAAAAAAAAAACAGGTAAG
>OMNV01009148.1:2861-17879 GCA_900303265.1 Brotula barbata | reverse complement strand
AAATACACTCATTACATCTGTAGTCAAATAAAAACAGAAAAACAAGAGGAGTGTCGTTGGTTTACACAAATCACTTCCTCTATCAAATTAGAACATCCATCTAAAATTCCCATCCAGGCAGAAGGAAGGCACGCTATTATATTAAATTATATTAAATCAGTATTAAGTTAAACAATGTTATTTCTATCAATATTACATCATCAAAGAATAAATGTAGATGAAGGATCAGTCCAAGTATTCTGTACAAATTTGTTGGTGCTACAGAGACAAATGAGAGATCAAGTCCTGTAGTCCGACAAGTGGTTTAACGTTTTTGCGTCCCCATTCAATATTTTGCCAGCGTGACCTTCGTTCATTACCCGACCTTGCGTCAGAACAGACGACGATCCTCTGAGTCTTATTAAAATGGAACATGGGTGCCGCAGTGACAGGAGAGACAACCAGACGGCCCAACACGAGCAGCACAAACTGTAAACAAGTCCAGGCAGCCGGGGACACGTCACACACAGTACACGCTCAGTATTGGTTTACGTCCTGTTCACGCGCACGTTTAATGATGTGGACGTACAGTGTATTTTTACATGCACGTTGAATGTGCAGTTTATTAAGAGCTCGTCAATTGCATCAAATTCTATATGAGTCAACTGAATCTGGTTAAACATAAGGATTAAAGTTGTGTTTGCCGAGCTTTACAGACAAATAAATCTGTGTGTGTTTTGTGTTTTCCTACTTTGTGCTGCCTGACAAGAAGACAGGGCATTAAGCATTCCTAAAATTCCTAATGTGAATAAACAAGGAGCAGCGTTTCAGGTAACTCACACCACAGTTCATAGTAGTAGCTGCAGCACTGTGTCACTCCGCAGCAGTGACCCGATTCACAGACGTAGCTCTGGTTGTTTGCTCCCTGGCACACCAGCTTGGCCTGGGAAACACAGAACAACACATCGGACTGTCACTCAGTGGCTAGGAGAAGCTACCACAATAATAAAAAGACACAGACGTAAGGTAGAACACATTTAAGGCCATCTGTTTCAGTGATACCAGATCTCATCAACTCCTCAGCTCCATATTGTCAAGGACACTGCGTTTCCTAATCATTTCTTTGCGGCGTTCAGATGTGAACGTAATCACAATTTCAAATAAAGACCATCAATGAGGGAGGAAATGAGACAGAATTATTGTTTGTACCATGCTGTCACACCGTTTATCACATTATATCACAATCATCAAATGCTGTTTACAATGACCTCACCATTGAGAGAGTCTACCAGAGAGAATAAGCCAAAAAGGAATTGTTCGTGTTGTTCATTTTCTTGCTGGGGAATTCCACAGACAGCGGGTCCAGAAGCCGCCTGAGTCTGACAGAGCGGAGCCACTCTGGAGTCAAATGTCAAATGTTCTCAGAGTCAACAGAAAATAGTGCCGCACCATCTGACTGCAGCCACTGAAATGGGTGTATAGGCACTGCACATTTAAATACTATTTCAGTCTGCAGCCAGAGGATAAACTACATGGAAGCAAATAATCGACATTTTAAGGGACTGGCCAAAATCTGGGGGAAGGACTTGGGACGATATGGCTAAAATAGGATCACAATATTGTTCACAATATTTGAAGTATTTTTTTGCTTTTACTTTCGAGTCCAAATACAGCAAGAACATTATCTCACTTAGTTTTTCACAATATCCCTCAGTTCTTCTTTACCAACAGAGTTTTGTCATCGTTGTTCTGCTTTCTCCAAAGAAAAACAAGAGGAAACCTGGGCGTCTTTTTTGTCCATTTTTTGTCTCTATGTTTATGTTTGCGTCTGTGCTTGTCTTCGTCTTTGTTAAAGTGTCCCATCTGTACAAATAGGTTATTCACTTATTATCGCCAGCCAGTAGGATTGCATTCCAGCAGTCACATTCAGAGCGTTGTGCTTGCTTATACATTTGCAGTAAAGCACATCTGAAGAAGGCCCAAGAACCTGTTGAAGTATGCCAAAGAGATACAGGAAGCTGATCTAAAACAAGAAATTCCCTTAAATGCCAAGAAGAAAACTCAAGGTGCTGGCGAGGCATCTGCCTTCCTGGCAAACGGCTATGTTTAATTTCAACAGATTGCTAATCAGTGAGAAGAACTTTAACAGCCAGAGAGGCTTGAACCTCTCAGAGTGGACTGCATTGATCATTACAGCGCGTATAACATCAACTCATGATGTCTGTCTGCTTTTATGATACCTGCACTAAAAGCAGCAGAGACTTCCATAACTCTTTGGATAGATTTAACTGCTGCATGTTAAAACTGGTCTTAGCTATGGAGCGAAAACATATGTTTGAAATTACTCATTTTTGCCCCAAAGATGACACTGCTTAAAATCCCTTACCAAGACAGAATGACAAATATTGATTCATGGAAAAACGTGACAGTTCTCTTAAGCCTTTAAATAACAAAAGTTCTCTATTTTCACAGCAAGTCTGAAAGAAACCACCAAATCTAGGGCTAGAGTCGACTAGTCGATGGCATACTTCAACAGGTTAAGAAATTAATTTGTCAGAGCTTCAAAGGCTTCACTTCCTGCAGATGCTTTGTGGGAGGTTGTCTGAGGGGGCTTTCTGTTTTGTTTTTGTACATGATTTTGAGGGGAGGTTTCTCCAAAAAATTGTTGTTTTGCAGTTACCGAGCCTGGTAGTTATTACACTGTAATGAACGTTTATTACATCATGCTGATGTAATGTCAGTGGGAGGAAATATCCACTTATTTGGCCGAGCAGCGACCTATGCTACAAAATGTCGATGGGGATCTGGTCTGACCCCTTTTCTAGCTCAAACCCGAAGCTGTCCCATCGCCCAACCCTGCTACTTTATTAGCCCGACAATTTTTACAGCGCTGAAGCTATTCTCACTTCCGTGTTTTTGACAGCTATTAAAGTAACGAAGAGGGCCAGTGTAGCAGGGAATCTGCTGTAAAACGGACAGTTGAAGTCTGAAGAAGCTAATTGGTGTATTTACCGAGTTCGTTGAGCTAACAGCTAGCTCCCCAAAGTGCTAATTTATTTATTAAACTTCTTACCTCTGCGACTGTCGCCGCTGTCGCTGGGTTATCCAGTCCGACGTTATACTTCAGTAAACCCATCTCGGAAAAGACGAGAAACTAATCTACTTGGACCATTAAATCGTTTATTTACATTGTTGAAAAATGTCGGCCTATGACGCCGACAAAAACAAAAACTGGCTTTTAAATCTTCGTGAACTTGTTTCCACGACTCGGCTCTCATCCGTTCCGTGGATTTAACTCCTTCTCGGACAGCCATTGGTTGTTTCGTATGTCACTCCACCGCCGTCGTTTCCGTAGACGCCTGCGTCAACTGTCACTAAGCAGAGCAACTTTAGGTAGGCGGGGCCTAAACGCGGAGAAACACGGAAATTACGTTTGTTGTTTTGTTTCAATTAAGTTCCAATAACCGCTGAAGCGCCAGTAAATTCATTTGGAATGATATTTGGGAAAATGACCGTAGACAATTTGAGCATGGTTTTAATGGTTTTAATAAACCAGTAATAAACGAGTATACCACATATGAAAGGGTTAGGATTGAAAAAAACTAAACGTATGAACAAATAGCATTACTCCTTTAACCCGTTATCAATTAATCACGTTTTTAAAAATAAATGTGTCGTAGCAAGATGAAAAATGCGGTTCTATTCTGAAGCAATGTAACTATTCAAATCCTACATACATCAAAGTATGAATACCAAAATAGCAGTACTTCATGATAAGTGTAAAGGTGCTTTATTATAAAGCAAAATTAGACAAGCTTCATTAATACATTTTACTCTAATACAAAACTAAACTATCGATGTAACATAATCATGAAACTATCCACATAGCCTATGTGTTTATTCTTTTCGTTTATTGCATTGCGTCCATTTCTGTCATTTTAATTTGTGTCCTCAACAAAGAAAAAAGGTGTGTCGCCTTAAAAACGAATTATAAATTTGAACCATGAAACTGTTGTTTTCTAAATGTTATCAACTTTTTTTCTGAGATACAAAATGGACAACAGGAAGAAAGAATGAGGGCAAACAAGACGGAAGAAAGAAGTGAACAACAAGTGGAAGCACCCAGGAACCGGTACGTCAAAAAATTCGACTTTGTGCTTGAGTAGATGTAGAGCGACCGTACACCGTTTGAGTTATATTGGTAATGCAAATATAATTTGAGACTGGGTTCCCATTAAAACCTTTTTGTCTTGATGTTTTCTGGACAGTGACAGTGTTTAACGATCTATCTGTTGGTTTTGTCTACCATTCTTTCACAGGGACCTTGATGAAATAATCACTGTCATGTTTGTGAGCCCAGAGAGGGAGCAGACAGCACAACAGACCCAAAGACGTTTACAGCCTTGGACTAATGCTGATTGGAGCATAGTAGAGAGTAGAGAGAGACGGTCTCTCATGAAGAGACAGCGCCCGCCACTATGGACAACCGTGGTGTCAAAACAAGCAACCTGCAGACGCCCGAGGGTGTGGGGGGGGGTCCTGGCTCACATGGTGCAGCTCATCAGCCTGTTGTGTTTTCTGTGTGTGTGTGCCTTGTTGTTTGGACTGATCTGAACAGATGATAATGCCTGCGTACGTATTTAAGCGATAATCCACCCAAATCTTGGGTCTATTTTCACAAAAAAAATGTGGAACGGGGGTTGGAAAAGAAAGCAGATGTGAAAAATGTGATTACTGGATGCTGGATTACTGAAACGGCACGTGCTGTACTAGTTTGAGTCTCTTGGGTACGGAGGTGTACACTGCGTCCACTTGCCACCAGCATCAGTTCCTGTCCTGCCTCCGGCTGCAGCTGACCCGCCAATGTTCCAGTTCCTGCCCTGGAGCCAGGAGCTGACTCATAGCCTGCCTCAGTTTCAGGGCCCAGCATCACCAGCTCCCACAGTGACATCAGCAGCCTACCTGTGGTATGGACCTGCCCCCGTGTCCTGTGCCAGTCCAGCCTGGTCTCCAGTCAGGGAGGTTTTGCTGTGTGAAAGTGAAAGTGAGCCTGTTTGTGATTGATCTCTGAACTTACCTTGTCTTGATTTATCCGTGGATTGACTTTTTGACTTTTTATTCCTTTCTAAAATACCTGACCTTTCCTGAACCCGACCCTAAAGGAGGTCTGGTCACCTCATGTTGTGTATTGCAAAACTGTCACACAGAGAACTAGTCAAAATTGTAAAACCCCACGGAGTGTGAACTGATCCATCTGAGAGAAGCAGGCCTGAAGGGAGTGCACACGAACCATTCCTACGTACGCGTCTGTGTTGGGTTGGTTACTGACCTGCAGCACGGAGCGTCTTCACAGCTACAGAACGTGAGGTGAAGGTAAAATACGTCGGCTTGTGTTTGTTTAGTGGGCGTAGCTGCTCCATACTGAGGGCGTGTTGAAGATAATGGCTTGATTTGTGAGAGAGTTTTTCCATGACGACGAGGTCCTGCTGCAGCGAGGAGGTTTCTGTCATTTCACAGAGCGGATGACAGGCTTATGTACAGAAGGGCAAGGAAAAAACTCTTTTGCATGCTGCTGCGACCTTTAATTCTGATTTATTATGGTTATTACGTCTGCAAAACTGTTTTGACCCAGAAATAAATACAGACACGTCTGACTGTCTTCATACATTTGATCAGAGCAAACGACTCCAGGCTGCAGAGTTATTTGTAGTCTCCATTCCGTCGGCTTTTCTTGGCTTACAAATCCACGATTTGGCATGAAAATGTCACATAGGACTGGAAGTGACGTTATACAACCGAGTGACAACAGGACTCACATCTGTTTGTTCACCATCGGTGGTTAGAAAAAGACAGTTCTGTCCTTCACCTCGGCAGTCACTGCAGGCTCAACCGGACTGTAAAAAGTCATCCACCCGGGCAGGAACAGCAGCCAAAACATTGATATTTGTGCTTTCAAAGTCCAGTCCCAAATATGTGCAGCTGTTATTCTGATGTGAGAACCATCAGAATCAGACGGAGGATTATTCAAGGGCAGAGCTCAGCGTGCACGGCAGGCGTTTCACACAGCAACACAAAGCACTTGGACTCAACTGTTCAATAATTGTTTCGCAGAGAGTTTTTGTGCAATCCGTGTAAATGTGTTAGGGCCACACACACACACACGCACACACACAGAGAGACACAAAGATGCGCTCACACATTCATTCCATTCTATTTAAATGGGTTTGGGTATTTCTGGAGGATGACTTTGGGTTTTCTCTCCAGACAAATGAACACAACTGAAAGCTTTCACTGTTATATAGCCATATCACACACACACTCACACACACACATATATAAATATAGAGAGGGAAAGAGAGAGACAGACAGAACAAGGGTGAGAGAGACAGAAGAGAGAGAGAGAGAGAAGAGAACACTGACTCATAAAAGGCATTTGAAGTGTGTATCATCCACTTTTGCATGCACTGCACACACACATTCTTGTAAAACATGCAAATGAAGGTTGAGATGGACACTCACACACACACACCCCCACACACACACACACACACACAGGTGTGGTAGTAAAGACTCCCCCACCATCTGCTGGGTTCCTGCTGTCAGTGACACTAAAAGCCTGCGTAGAGGGAGAATTCAAGGATGAACGGGAACATTCATTCATTCATCACAAACGAGGGGAGAAGGAAAAATGCTGCTCTGACCTAACACGGTCTGTACGCAGACCGAGCTCAGGGAGGGGGCGGGGTCTGCTGTCAGTGATTAATTTGATTTTGGATTAATAAAAAAAAAGTCTTCCACAGTTATGGAAACTCTTATTCAAGCGTTAAATAAATATATGAAACCTTAATGTCACATTTATCAATACTTTGTTCCCATATTGACCAAATGTGTCAAGATATTATTAAATGCCAGATTTATTTTTGTAACTTGATTTAAAAATCGTTTTGGATCAATTTGACATAATTGGTGAAATTATTTTTTTTATTTTGTTATTTCATACGTTCTGTATTTAGCAGTGAAATGATCACATTTGGCCCCTTCATACATTCATGGATAAGATGTATGATGACACCACACCTGAACCTCACACACACGCACACACACACACACACCCACAAATACACAATCAACAACACTCACTGTAAGCTCACACCCAGTGGAAAATCACAGCAACACACACACACACACAACACACAGAAGCACAAGCCACTGTTTGACCTTGGGAGAGACTGCTGACAATGTAAATCTGTTTCCCTGATGAAACCAAGATGGGAGAGACCGGGGCGGGGGGGCGGAGCGAGAGGGACACAGAGAGGTGGGAGGAAGGCTGTGTTGAGGAGGACGAAGAGCAGTAACATCTGAGTAGAGAGTGTCTTTAAAGACGAGGTTTATATTTAGACTGTAATGGATCCTGCAAACGTATCGCCGCCGTCTTTTAAAAGCTCTTTGGGACATTCAGAGACAGAGACAGCTTCAATAAGAAAGAGTCAATAAATAAAGATAAAACACCTCACAATTCAAAAAACCTTTGTGAAACGAGCTTCATCATTCCAGTCTGGTCTCTTTTCTTGAGATAATGAACTGAGATAATATGAGGAACAGCACATCAACCACATCCTGATTGGTTTCACCGGTACAGGCAGAAATAAAACACTCATCTTGGAAATGTTGATATTTTCCGAGGTATGAGTAGAAAGTTTTTGTTGTACAAAGAATTCAGTCCACACATTCAAAAAGAAAGAAATAAAAACCTGGACACTGACATTTAACACACACATCATTTAACTGTAGAGAAAAAAAACATTTGGGGTTCATCTTCAGTGCACCACAGAGAGGGAAAGTGAAAGTAACAGACTTGTTTCTATCTCACCGCCTCATCATCACAAACAAATGACTTCTTTTAATCTGGAGGACGACGTCCACTTTGTGTTTGAAAAAACAGATCGATGCGTGGACAAATAAATTTCACCCAACAACAGTCACACACGGCTTCATAGACAAACATGGTTATCTGTCCTTTCCAAATGAAAGTCCCAGAGACGCCACCACAGCCCAAGCCCCCCCGTCTCACACTCTTTCGCTTTGCTGTTCCTGGAATCGTTTTTTTTTTTTTTGTTTTTACATGAGCTCGGCGTTCTTTCGTGAGGTTTCCTGTAGTTGTTGTGACCCTTATGACTCGATGCTCCGTGTTTCTGCTCCTGTCAGCCACTGAAGCGTTCTCGAACATCTCCGGTCATGTTCTGTCTTATCGCTCTGATTGGTGTTTCCATGGTAATCTGTACGTTTTGCCTCTTCAAAGTGAGACATCACTCTAACACAACATGGGCCCCCTCCTCTTCCTCCCACCTGATGCCAGGTTTCAGCTGGACACAAACACTCTCCGCCCACGCCCACACTCTGCTCCTTTTAGAATTGGAAAGTCTGCAGATCTCATTTACATGATTGGTCTTTGGGCACAGAATCCAATGCAGGTGTGTGTGTGTGTGTGTGTGTGTGTGCGCAGTTCTATATCAAGCTGTCACTCCAAAACAAAACACACATTTCAATTCAATTTGTGTCACAATGAAGAGTGGATGGCATGTAAACATACACACACACACACACACACACACATACACGCACACATCTATCTATCTATCTATCTATCTATCTATCTATCTATCTATCTATCTATCTGTCTGTCTGTCTGTCTGTCTGTCTGTCTGTCTATCTAGGACTGTGTGTATCTTCCCATCCTGCCACCTGTTTCAGGTTCCATAGGGGACCTCTGAGGCAGCATTAAGGTGACCCCTACCCCTCCCATTTGTGCACGTACACACTCACACACATATATACACTCACCAATATGCATACATCGTGTAATATGAGACATTGTATGGCATATAATGAAGGAAATATACAGCACCATGATGAAACCTTGTTCCACTTTCACAGTCTCTTGGGTTTTTCATAGATGCAGAAATGCAGTAAACACGTTTTGTCCTGGAAACTGCAGCGCAACGTCGTATTTACAAATCGTAAAGTCTGCGTTCTTGATGCTTGGTGAGTTCACCAGTTGTGATGGATCCATGTATAACTTTAAATATAATCCTGAAACGCACCAACAGATTGTGTCCTAACTGGTTCTTTATGTTCATGATGTAAAAAGCTGATCTTCTTTTTGTTCTTCTGTTTCTGTTTGGGTCATAAACACCTTCTGAAGAGCGCTCCAACGCAGCATTACTCACACAGATCATTCCAGACTGTAATAGCTTGTTGGTTTGATAGCATGTATGGCGTTTTCCCCTGACTTTACAGCTTACAGGCCTCTTAGCAGCACGTCTGAGCGATCACACACACGCGTCAAGGCAATCAAAGAGGACAGAGATTTAGATGGTCCTCACTGGGTGAAATGAACCTCACACCCACCTCCAGTCTGCACACACACACGCACTGGGACACACACAGACGCCTCATCTCTGCCACCATCGTGTCCCTGGGGACAGATGGAGGCAGGTGAAGGCAGATTAATGAGACGTAAACAATATGAAAGCAAAACACGTACGGGCTTCGTGGAGGGATGAGGCAGGGAGAGACAGAAGGGGAGCGATGATGCCGAAGGAAGGCCACAGATGCCAACACCAGAACGCAGGCATCGCTTTGGGACGGTTGGATTGGATAATCACCCCTCAGTGCTGCCTCTGATTGGCTGTCAGAGCCAATTTCAGTCGTTTTCATTCTGAGCCAATAAATTTCCCTCATCTCAGTCTGATCCAACGTTGTCAACTTGATTATACTCCTCCTCCTCCTCCTCCTCCTCCTCCTCCGCCGTGTACGTTATGCTGTGTGTTAAGTGTTCTGTCTGTCTGTCTATCTATCTATCTATCTATCTATCTATCTATCCATCTATCCATCTATCTATCTATCTATCTATCTATCTATCTTTCTATCCATCTATCCATCTATCTATCTATCTATCTATCTATCTATCTATCTAAGGTACAAATCCATCTCTTCTGTTCCTGGATTATCTGTGCTCATAAACACACTTGGACATGGAAGTGTGTGTTTAATGGTGTGGCCTTTCAGAACAATCACAGGCTGATTCCCACTTGGGACAACAGGTGCACACAATTACTGAAACAAGCTGGCATGATGGGAGATCAACAGTGTGGAGCAGACGCCACATTCACAGCATGAGCGCCACACACACACGGTGATGAGGCTGGACCTCCACATCCTCCAATGGGACATAGATACATAGGGACATAGATACACAGGGACATAGATACATAGGGACATAGATACATAGGGACATAGATACATAGGGACATAGATACATAGGGACATAGATACATAGGGACATAGATACATAGGGACATAGATACATAGGGACATAGATACATAGGGACATAGATACATAGGGACATAGATACATAGGGACATAGATACATAGGGACATAGATACATAGGGACATAGATACATAGGGACATAGATACATAGGGACATAGATACATAGGGACATAGATACATAGGGACATAGATACATAGGGACATAGAAACATAGGGACATAGATACATAGGGACATAGATACATAGGGACATAAATGTCACATTTTCAGCCACCGCAAAGAATCGGCCAATCAATGGGAAACACCCGCCCCCTTTTGGCTGATTGACATGAATGAAAAGTCATCCTATTACGATGAAAAAGTATTTGGTGTAATCAGTGTTCAGAAAAATGATTATTTAAAAAAAATGAATGAAAAATGTTTATTAATGTCTTAAGAATGTGAAAAGGCCTTTAAATGTACTCTTAAATGTCCCTTAAAGTTGACTGAATGACCAGCAGTCAGCCAGTGTTTGAGAGTCGTAGAGGAGGTGGCACGTTACACCGTCCATGGTTCCCCTGAATGTAACACGTTAGCTAACCTAATTCTGAATTGTTAAGAGCGTTGTGGTTTACAGCAGCACAAATGTGATACAAGACCACATAACAAACAAACGCGAGCGGCACAATCAAATATTTCATTTCTGCAAAACGGCCACAGGGTCGATGAAGAGCAAACAAACAAGAGGAAAAAGGGAACGTCGGCGCTGCGGGCCGAGAGGCGGTCCGTCCACGCCGACCGCAGTCGTTAGCCGTGATACACGGGCGTTGTTGGACGTTTGAGGCGGAGGAGCGCCGCCGTCGGACAAGCCGGCACAAATACATTCTAAGCCCGAAGTGTGTGGGAGCCATTAGCCGTAGCGGCGTGTTATTATGTGCCAGTCAGCGCCGTGAAAAGTGGAGCTATTGTGAGCGTGCGGCGGCGTATACGTGGCATTTATATGGAAGAATTACAGCGAGCGGAGAACAGGAAGTTTTGGAGCCTGGTGTGTTATTACGGTCTGATCTTTTCATTGTGGCTCTGAACGATCTCACCGCTGCATCTTTCAAAGCGACTGACATTTCTCATTCTATACGTGAAACCATTACCGCCGTCTTTATTACACGAAGGGAACAAAAAGATCCGGTCTCCTCGCCGCTCGGGTCAGAGAGGTGTGCGTGCGCGACGCTGCGGCTGAACTTCAACCGCTGTCTCAAACTCTTCTCCAAACAACAGAGCAGACTAAGACTCCACACGAAGAGCAAGCGTAAACAGGAATGTTAGCATGATGTTAGCGCAGCTGTCCGTCATGTTAGCATAAGGACGCCATCGGTGTCAAACGGCTAAAGGTGTAACGTCTTCACCTGTTTTTGTTGTTTTGGCTGTGTAGTTATAAATTCAGGCTACGTAAACGTGAGTATTCACAGGATTCCTTCTCTTCCTTCTTTCTTCACAGATGTCGAGCGACGGCGTTGTCTCCTCGTCGGAGCACAGGTGGAACAAACGAAGGGTGGCTAACGCGAGGACGGGCTTGGCCTCGTTGGATCAGTCTCTCTCTCTCTCTCTCTCTCTCTCACAGCCAGACGTGAATACATGAATAATAACGAATAATAACGAATCATAACCACAGCGAGAGCGTTGGAATGAAATCTTTTGTCATCAATCCATAACAGCGATCTTAGTTTGCTGCATGAATCAACGCGTAGCAGATTTAACGCTCCGACTCTGACTGTTTGCCAAACATTTTTAATTGAATTAGCCGCTCACGCTGCTGACTTTGACCACTTTTGTTCCAGAGTAATGAATGTTAAATGTCTCACAGGATGCCAAAGTTGATGTACTTTTTGGCGTCTCCACGGTAAAACATGGCGGCGCCTCCGTGAACCACATCATGTGATCCGGAAACAGTTTCCGCCCAAACTTTTCAACTGTTGGCAACGTGACGCTAACTTGTCGTTACGTGCAAACGTTGGTCGTTCTTCACTCTTTCATGTTCAGACGACGGAAAAATGAGCTTGGCGACGTGATAACGGACAAACCTGATGACTACAAAACCACGATGGAGAGCGACGCACGCTGGAGGAGGTACGAGATCCTGAACGTCGAACATGTTTAATTAGCATCCAAATACTCTCCGCTGCAAGAAGCTAACAAGGTAAAACATTGCGGTCGTTTTTTTTGTCGGGTTGTTCCTGTGAACGTTGCTCCTCTTTTACAGGCGCCGCATGTGTCAACCTGTGCACGTTCGCGTGTGGGTAATGAGGAGACTGTGCTCCGACCAGGGAGAAGATGTTCCTTATAATTATAGATGGAACCTGAATTAGCGTCCCGCTTCGCTGACAGTTGGCCGGCGTGATAACGGAGGAGCAGGGATCCGGTTTGTGGGTATTTTCAGCCGTAGTCATAGACTGGAATAATAAGAGATGAGGGGAGGGAGCCGGGAGGGTAAATACGGCAGATTTATGTCCGTTAAAATCACATGGTTACAGAATAGAAAGGTAACAATTCTTAATCAGCTTCAATTCCACCAACCAGTGAAGTCGGGGAACGTTCTTAAGAAACAGATCATTAAAAAAAGGAGCAGAACTTAAGTGTTTCATAAAGGTTATTAACTAATAACTTCACGCTCGCAGCACTGACACACTTTCCTCCAGTAATATACTTTTCTGTATTTTTGTTAATCAGACTTTATTGTTATTCTCTGGACCTTTCACATGGTGCTGTTTGAAATTCAGACCCGGGGCCTTCAGGGGGGCAGGGAGTGATTGGATCTCAGTATATTGCAGAGAGACAAGCTGTGAAATATTAATCTCCTCCGTCCACATTATTGTCCCATAGATTTGATGGAGAATGAAACGGGGAGAGGAGGAAAACAGGGAGAGGAGGAGAACAGGGAGAGGAGGAAAACAGGGTGAGGAGGAAAACAGGGAGAGGAGGAAAACAGGGAGAGGAGGAAAACAGGGAGAGGAGGAAAACAGGGAGAGGAGGAAAACAGGGAGAGGAGGAAAACAGGGAGAGGAGGAAAACAGGGAGAGGAGGAAAACAGGGAGAGGAGGAAAACAGGGAGAGGAGGAAAACAGGGAGAGGAGGAAAACAGGGAGAGGAGGAAAACAGGGAGAGGAGGAAAACAGGGAGAGGAGGAAATCAGGGAGAGGAGGAAACCAGGGAGAGGAGGAAATCAGGGAGAGGAGGAAAACAGGGAGAGGAGGAAAACAGGGAGAGGAGGAAGACAGGGAGCGAGTGCTGTAAATAGACTCCGCTCTCCCAGAAAGTTTGTGTATCACAGCAGCTCGCCCTCGGTAAATAAAAGACAACAGGAGACACGGTCAGACATTTTCAACCAATTTCTGCTTACGCCTGCTTGTTAAAGTCGTCAAATGAGTTTGTTTACCGTCAACCATCGCTCTAATTAATCAAAACGGTAATGAAGGCACCCGTCGCTGAATCAGGAAGTAAACTAAAGAGCACGCTAGGCATCTTTCTCCATCTCTCTCTCTCTCTCTCTCTCCATCTCTCTCTCTCTCTCTCTGCCAATTTGGAAATGCAACAAAAACAACCTCCTGTTGGAAGAAGAGTTCGGGGATTAGGATTAGGCTCAGTGAATGGACTGCAGATTAACCGAGTTGACACAGCTTTAAAACAGAGCAAGCCAATTGAGGAACGGTGAATTACACAAAATACACACGCACACACACACACATACGCGCACACACTCACTGAGGTCTGGGTTCACACAGTGTGCTTGAAGTGGATTAACACACACTGTATTTGCATGTGGGTAATTTGCATAATGTGATTTTTCTACAATGGCTTACTGACATTGTGCTGACCCGTCTGTTATACAAGCTGCTCTCCGGTTTGCTCCACGTGGTAAAATAAGGTAACGTTTACGCGTGTAGCACCTGTGAAGAACAAATGCCTCAAACTGCTTCACAGACTTGAAGTGCAGCAAAGATGGAACAGGAAAACAGACACAAACTCATCATCACGCATTCTGGGAAAACCTGTTTCTGATACACAACATTTTAAGAGAAAATTCAAAATACCACAGTGAAAAGGAAGGAATGGACTTGAGAAATTCAGAGATTTTTAAAGCCTTTTAACCTGTTGAATATTCAGTTATTAAAGGATTATTAAGGTAAAAAGGCTCATTAAATTCATCCAAAATCCTTCGAACAACCCTGAATGGTTCATGCTAATTGAAATTTGTGACATGGATTTACCAGTTACCAGCAGAGTTACCAGTTAACCAAGGCAGAAACCTGAGGGATGACCAGAAAACCTGAGATAGGAGGATGGGAGGATGGGAGGACGGGAGGATGGGAGGATGGGAGGATGGGAGGATGGGAGGATGGGAGGATCGGAGGATGGGAGGATGGGAGGATAGGAGGATGGGAGGATAGGAGGATGGGAGGATGGGAGGTTTGGAGCCACTTGAGCGATCTGATGGCTGAATGTTCACTGATATTGAGGGCCCTGGAATCTGTCCTCTTACGCCGCACAGGGAGCAGGAGAGGACAGATGTGTGCTCTGAGTCCCTTTGCTGCATGTCATCAGCAGGAATAAACAGAAACATTGTCTGATTTGCATGAAAATAGAAACGAGCATCAAGACGATGTGACAATAATATTCATAATTCATATCGAAAATACATTAACATGAAAATTAGAGCTGCATAATCCTGTCAGT
>OMNV01009147.1:112918-137066 GCA_900303265.1 Brotula barbata | reverse complement strand
GTGCTAATTTAAATTCATAATTTCTAACCAAAACAATGTAATTGTTCATTAGTGAAATCTTTCAGGGTTGCAAAGGACCTTGTTTCGTTCAGACACACACACACGCAATTTGCAGTATGACTGAAAAGCATTTATAACACAAATTTATAACAAGAACAGCAGGCGAAAAAAAAGTCGATGATAGAAATAGGGAGCTTGAAGTCATCATCCTCTTCATCACTTCTTCTGGCCCAGCAAGAAGCTGAAACAACAGCGCACTTCATTAAACACTATTCATTGTTGTGCAGTTACTGAGCGAGAAGCAGGGAGCGAGCGAGAGAGAGAGAGAGAGAAGGAGGGAGGGAGGGAGAGAGAGCGAGAGAGCCGAGGGAGAGAGCGAGCGAGAGAGAGAGAGAGGGAGGGAGAGAGAGCGAGGAAGAGGGAGAGAGCGAGCGAGAGGCCGAGAGAGCGTGAGGCAGAGCGAGAGAGTGTGTGTGTGTGTGTGTGTGTGAACCTACTTGTTAAATGCCTGGTCTTGGAGGTTAAGGACCAAATTGTCAGCGTTAAGATAGACCTTGTTCTGAGACGATGCCACCTGGAAGAACAACATTCATTACAGCCGTGTCATCACCACCACTGCTCACCAGAGATGCTGCTGGAATTCCATTCTGGATGATTAGACACAAATCTGCATACCCCCTGTTGAATTTGTTGTCATAGCAACACGTCACTGAACTCAATCCTGGCTGTGGCTGTTTTTTTCACATAAAGAATAGATCTGAACTTCAGTTGGTCGGGTAAGAAACTTAGATATGGTGAAGCACAATTAATAGGAAGAGAATTCAAAGAACCCTGACCCCCAGAACGGTCCAAATGGAGAGATTCTGCTTCAGTTGGGGTGGAATAATCCATAAATTGGCCAAAAGTCTCAGGATATTTAGGTTAGCATTTATTTCTATAATATTGGGTATTAATGGGAGTTAAGTGCTCATACAATGGAGGTTTTCAGCGAGTCAAATAAAGGAAGTACTGACCGTTTTAGCGATGGCCTGTGCTGCTCTGATCCTTCTCAGCTTCAGATAGCCTGGGTTCTTGGTCACGGCTTGGCCCAGCTAGACACACATACAAGACTGAGTTACAGACTATTCAGTGTACTGCCAACAATGTAAATGGAAACCTAGATTAATGTGTAATTTTTAATACCAACTAATCTGAATTTACAGATATGCAAACTGCCATTTAATTCCACAATATTGCAATAAAATGACTAATGACTAATTGATGGGGAACTTAAAGAAATATTGAAATAAAAATGTCCTCTTCATCCTGATATTTGTCTGCAGTGGAGTACAGTACTGTTTCTATCAATGTGTGTGTGTTCTCACACTATATGTGGAACAGAGAGAGGTTAGTTGAACAGCTTGTTACCATCTTGGCTGCTTCAGCCTCTCCTTCAGCCTGGATGATCTTTTGTCTCTGGTCCTGTTTGGCTTTCTCCACGTAGAACTGGGCTCTCTGCGCCTCCTGGTGGGCTGCACACACACAGATACACGTTAGCTGAAATCAAAGTGACTGCGAAGACACAAATCCTACATGTCCACTCTTTTCTTTGTGTTAAGAAACTTAAGCGTGTGCATCCTGTGTGGTGTGTGTGTGTCTTACCGACTTGCTTGGCCTCCACAGCAGCTGTGTACTGGCTGCTGAAACTGAGTTCAGTGATGGACACGTCATCCAGAATGATGTTAAAATCTTTTGCTCTCTCAAACAGCTCCCTGCGTACCAGCAGTGACACCTACACACCAACAACACACAGTACACAATATTAAAGAAAAACTCTTCCAACTGGACAACAACTGTATAATATCACAACTGAGTGATGGTAGTTCTATATACAGTATGTGCTGTCAAAGTTACTACGCTGAATTATTGTGGTATATGGGTTATTTTTTTCCAGTCTAAAATGTGTTGTGGTCGTTCCTATTGTAACTATCAAATCCTACAGGCACGGAATGATTTAGTTTTTTAACTCCAAGGAAAATGACTGATTTAGGCCATCGTGTCAAAGTATAACTACGTGGTTGAGATGAAAGGTCAAACTAATTCTATGCATCATTGATGAAATGTGCGTGAATGATACCTGTGCTCTCTGGGTGATGAGCTGGGAAGCGTTGAACTTTGCCACCACAGATTTGAGAACCTCGTTGACGATGGACGGGAGCACTCTCTCATCGTAGTCCTTCCCAAGCCGCTGGTACATCGTAGGTAGGTTGGATGCCATCGGCCTGGACAACACTCGCACTCCTATGTTTACCATCTGCAGGTCTATGTGTACACAAACACACACGGAGGGATATTAAAGCAGGGGTACAGCATGATCAACCTGCTGAGCAAAGGTCAATGCCAGTGTGTTTGCTAACGAAATGAAGATTATCTTGCATAGTATTTCAATGTACGATGAATATTGATTTTACTGATTATGATGAACCAGACACTATTCTAAGTTAGAAGGAAGAGATTTTTTTCTGGTCAGTCACACATTCAGATTTAAAACTCTGCTCCGTATCAAATTACCAAGACTGCGAACAGATCTGGATTTCTAACTTTGTGGTACGTGTCGAGTTGGGTCGGATTCGGCCACCCGTCGTTACAGGTTTGGATTGAGTACAAAAGAAGTTCAGGCCTGATTCCAGATCCTATGTGAGCTACTTTCTAACAAATGAAATAAAATGTTACCTTTGCTGCCAGTCAGAGAGGAGATTTTTCTGGGTTTGGCTCTTATGTCATAGATGATAGGATACTGGAACCACGGGATCCTAAAACAAATAAGCTTGAAGCATGAGACACAGCAGTGTAAACATTGAAATCATGCCCGTACCATAACATTAGCACGTTCCTACCTGAAGTGTAACCCCTCAGTCAGAACTGTGTCCATCTGCATTCCACCAACCCTGTTGAAGATGACGGCTCTGTGACCACCCTCCACTGAACACACACACACACACACACACACACACACACACGGACAGAATGAGACTATTTTTCCTTACAATGACCTGGGTTTGTACCTCCACAGCTATTCACCCAGGTTTCTGCCAACATTGCAAAGGCTGCAAACTGATGTGAGACACCAGGACGTTACTACAAGATATACCATTGGAGTCATCCATGAAGAAACACACTGTTTAAGATCAATATTAATATCCAGCTTAAGTTTGTATAGAGGAGGAGTAGCGGTAGAGGAGCTTTTAGGGCGGTTTCCATGTGTTTCATGGATCCTTTTCTGGAGGGGTCCGCTACACACCTGGCAAGTGAACACCAAATGTCACCAAAATGCTCCAACTTACAACGTGAACAGTAAACTACTCCACAGATCAACTTTTTTTATTACCAAAATATCACCAAGGTGACATCATATTTTGTCAGTAAGAAAACTATTAATTATGAGTAAGCCAGTCCTTGGTGACATGGGGCTCACCTCACATTTTGCACCACAACTAAACCTTCTGGGAACGCAGATCAAGATTGTTTACCTGTGTAAGTGGCTTCCTTAACGCCATATGCCAGGGCGCCAGCTCCAAGCAGAAGTTTTAGTCCTAATCCAGCCCCTTTGCCGCCAGATGACATCCGACCTGCCACATCCCGGAGATGTTGAATGAAGCGCTACATTTTGTGAATGAGCATGGCATAAAGAGAGAAGTTAAAAATGTCCTTGCAGTCATTAGCTTGTAGAGTAGAAGGTGAATCCATGCAGTATTTAGATATATAAAACAGTACATATGCACAACTTCACCATCACAAATCAATTTGAATGTATGTTGAGTTACAAATTACCTAATATAATATACATAATCTGATTTGTAAAAAAACTGCAGTCCTCAAAAGCCGTTTTGTTATCCCTCTTGTCATTCTGGTGAATTTGATGTTGGGATCCACAGAGTTAATGTTTGAAAGCTCCAATTTCACTGACCCTGATCTTCACCCATATGACCCCTAATTTTTTTTTTCCACCTCTTCATACATGACCAGGGATCCCATAGCACAACAAAGTCTAATTAAAATTATGTTTCACATTTTACCTTTGTACTGCTAACTGGCAGGACTTCGTTATTAAAGAAGCCCATAAAGTAATTATCATGGTTGTCTTTTTCCTTCACTTGAAGTGCCTCCCAGGTGCACATTTAGTGAACTTACCGTGGCCAGCTTGGCAGCTAGGCCCGTTAGACGTCATTGGCCAATTTGTTTGATATTAAGCTGACGTAAAGCGTGTTATGTACTAGTTATGAAAGAGAACCTTATTAGTCAGTACATGGTCAAGCGCGTTTAAAAATCGATTGGTTTGGTTTCAAAAGTAAGGTAAACAACTGAACTAGCCAAAAACCAGAATGAATCAGTACGTTTAGATTTGAGTCTAACATCTAGTTATTTATGTCTACTTAGCGAACAACAGAATTATTTTCCGCCTTCTTCCATTCAAGTCATATGTCTCACTAGCTAAGACGTACTTTGCCAAAAATAAGCCAACAGAGATGTAACAATTTGTGTGCCTTTGGTAATGTGTGTCATGCTAGATAAGCTAACGCGCCTAACATTGAGGTTAGCTAAGGGTTTGCAATCTTATCGTTTGCCGATAGAAGCTACAGATTTAAGTGGACAATTATGTGAAACAACGCTTACACTCGACATTGTCGTCGGGAAGAATTCGATGAAGAATAAAGCTCTCTGAAGTGAAAACTGTTAGACACTCACACTGGGTTCCTGGTTCGCCATGCTGCAAGACGTCAAGTTCCAATGACATCTCCATGGAGAGCGGAGCCTTCGTCTTATTCTGGAAAATGTGGTACTGCCACCTGCTGGCCTGGAGGGCGGATAGCAAATCTGCTTTTCTGGTACTGAACCCAATTATTTCACCTCTTAAACTCTGAACTAAACACCAAGGGCCGTCATAAACACAAGTAAAGACAAAATTAAAGGACATAAAAAATCCTGTATAAAAAAAGAAAGTGTAATTCTAACTGATTTTTTTTTAATCTTTAAAAAAATATATAGTATGCTTGATTACGAAGCTCCATTAAATTGACCCTTTAAATAGACTGAATTTTTGTCTTAACCTGCGCTCAATTACTCTTTGATTTACCAGTGCTTAAAGGGTTAAGCCTGTATCCTATAAAAATGGTGCTGAATCGTTAAATTAATGTGGTCAAATTTGATTTTTTTGTAGTCTCCCCTTAGCATCTTGTTCTCATTCTGATTTCGTTTAGTGTGGTAGCACAGCATGTTTGACTGTTTCCACAGACTGAAACAACATGGACCTTCCTCTATTGTGTTTACCTATATAAATTCAGCCAAAGTCACATATTTTTAATCTATTAAAGATAACTTCTTCCCTTCTATTGCACTCTCTAATTTCAACCCTGTTCTCTTTGACCTTACTCTCTGAGGTCCATATTCATAAAGCTTTATTTTAAATTCTCGTAAAATAATTCTCTACTTTAAAAAAAATCTGTATCAATGATACCCCACACATCCAAAACAGAGAATTTTAAAGGAAATTAAAATGACATAACTTAAAAATGTAAGGGCTAATATGATTGATTTTAGGATTTCTTTTAGTCGGGTTACTAATGTGAAATGGTCCGGTAAATGTATCCAAAATCCTTTAAATAACCTTAAACAAAGGGGCTTCAATTACTAGTGTTTTAGGGGTTATGTGCCCTTTTGGCCATTTAATCAGTACATTCCTATTCCTCTATACCCTCATCCAGATTATCTTAATTCTTATTCCAAATTGAACTTGGAATGGATAAGGAAAATTGGGGAAAGAAAGAAAGAAAGACCGATAAAGTCCCCCAGGTGTTTAAGACCCCTGGCTTAAAGGGTTACATCACCTGAAAGCCTCACAAATTCCTGTGTTTGGCCATATAATTGTGAACTGAAGATTGTATGCAGAGTTGAAGACTTTCGAGTTTAAAAATTAATGTGATACCAAATGTAACAAATGTTACATCCACACAGCAACATTTCGTAGTAACACAAACTGGATAAAGACACACACACAGAGGCCAAGTTATTAAAATATTGGGCAACTTTAATCCACAATTCTTGTAATATTAACACGCACGCACCCTCGTACACACACATACACACGCGCACACACGCACACACCTACCTACACAGCTATTTACACATCTTAATTAGCAACTAAGAAATATACTATACATTGTAAATGGACGGAAGAGAACCTAGCCAGGACAGAGAGTTATCATTTAGATCATTTAGTCTTAAATCTGTTGTGTTTACATCCGCTTGGGGTAAAAACTGAAAACTGACGGTGCATGGTTGGTCATACACATAAAAGTTGTATATTTTACATAAGTGAAAGTCAAATAAGACAACAGAAGTCCAAAATGTAACTTCTGGACCCACTGCAATGAGAAAAAAAAAAACAATTTTCACACTAAAAGCAATTTTTGTTCACAAAAATTATAAAAAAAAATCAATAACATTAGAGCCATGCTTGATGAATTGCTGAAATAAGTTGAGTTGTTTCCCATCTTGCAGATACAGTTCCTACAATCGCCTCCAATTAAGTACATGGCCATTTTCCAGACTGAACACAATGAAGTTTGACAAGGAAAACGAGACGAACGCTGCGGCTGTCAGCTTTGGTTGAAATGGAGGAATTATCAGATGATAATGATGAAATAATTCTCTTGAAGTTCAGAGAGTTTTACTGTGTTTTGTCTGACTGAGATGCTTATGTTGTTTATTTTCTGAGATGCTGGGAGTTCACATTCAACGGTCACAGCTCTCCACTTCAAAAACTAAAATCACACCTACATACACACACATAAAACACCAAGATGAAAATGGACATTACAATGACTGCAGTGGGACAGTGAACATATTCCTTCTAACGCTGTGATTTTCAGCCATGTGCCATCGTACAAACAGCATACAGCAAATCCAACCAGCCAGACACTGTAGCAGCTCTTAAACCAGACCTGGGGGGATTCATCAGACAACTCCTAGCTCCACAATGAGGTTCTTTGATAGAGGACCGCTAGAGCGACCAAAATGAAAAAGTAGAGCTTGAAAATCGCATCAAATTAAACACTCGTGTTTAGTTGAAATTGAATAATAATTTTAGAGTTTATACAATTATTCATTATAGAGTAGACTATCATTATTTGTCTGCATTTCTATTGTGTACATATGTTACAGACGTTTCTCTCTGAGGAATGGAGTAGCCATGAGCTTCTGAACTGACTACTTAAAATTGAGATCTGAATCCTGTTTTCATGAGATAAACCTGCTCCCATGCAGGTTTGAGAAAACAGATTGTTTTCCCCTTCGAAGAACAGACACATTGTTGATGTAGGATCATAAACAATTAAATCCAGGTGTGACTAATACCCCCCAAGACTACAAACAGACAAGTGTGTGGTCCTCCATTACACATGGCTGAAAACCACTGCTCTGACTACATCATATACATACAAAAGTGTGAATCATTTGGATGTTCAAAGCCGCGTCCCATTTCAAGGGCCACAGCAAAGCAAAGGATTTTAGATTTTTGATGTTTGTCTCTTTGTGATTAACCACCACAGCATCAACAGCAGTTCTCACTCTTCGCCCCAGTCATCAAAAGTAATCGTGCATTCAGGTGGTCCGACTGATCTAATAAAAACTTTTGTTTACCAACAACAATTTCCAAATTATGAAGGTTTACATTAATGTGAAATAAAAATAGCAAACATTAGGCAATGTTCAAGTAATCCTGCACCTAAAATCTCTTTCATCTTGGAAAGTGGCTGTAAAATGTGGTTGGTTTCTTTGTTCATAAAGGAAGTTGCTATGGTAATCTTACATTATGGATTATGGGATGGTTCCCGATGGTTTAATCAAAATGTTGCTAAAGAGGCAGTTTTAATTTAAATGTTGGTGTGCACCAGGCTCACACAGTCCATTTGGATGTTGAGTATGATCCATATCTTAACCAACATGTGCAACAGCTTGTGCTTCTTTGTTTATGGATGAGGATGCTAATCGGACCAAATTGTGGAATATGAAACAGGAGTGAAAACTGGACACCACCAATCCATAAATACTGATGGAATTTGTGTTTGCCAAAGTCGCTGTTCTCACCACCAAGAAAATAGTTTGTTTTTTATTTAAATTTTTTTGTTTGTTTGTTTGTTTTCTAACAGCCACCTTTCAGTCCTATAGTACAACGACATACAAGGGCCATCTTTTTCATTTGAACGAAGGGGAGGCCAAAATCGCAGGGCAAAAACTAAAATTTCTGATTTTATAGACTCAAAAATGACTCAGACTCAGGTACAAATTTCTTATTCATAATAAATAAATCACAAATTTGAACATTTTGCAAATGCCTGGAATGCACATGAAGGTGAACAGAAATTGATATGAAGCATACAAACTTTATCATCAGTGTCAGAGTGGTGTTTTCCGGGCCAAAAGTATTTCCTTCTGACTAAATCCGATTTGAAAGTAGGATTTGATGAGGTCATCTTCTCTATGCATGCTCCTCTATTTGCCAGTTTCACCCAGTTCCGTGGCTCCAGGGCATGGTTTGAATTTCATTGACTCACAAATTTTAGAGAGAAAAGAAACTCTGACATTTTTGAGATTTCTTTTCCCCAGAAATTGACCCCTTCCCTCTCCCTTGGTTATATATATTTTTTTTAAAAGCTGGCTGTAATACACTGTCGTACTATTGGGAAGAGGCGTTTCATACTGGAGAAAATACATTTAGTCTGCACAAGCATTTATGTAGTAAATATGACCATATAGCTTCTATTTCTCAAGTGAAATAAATCTATTACTTCTTTCTGACTTAACAGGCTGATTGGGCACACTGTGAACGGACTCATGTACCTTCGGCTGTCTTTCTCAAAATCTTTCATGAGACGTGAACAGGAGGCTGCTCCTTAAATGGGAGCTGTTAACTTCTGTCTTACGAGCAGGACCTCCTGTGGAATGAATGTCAGGAGTGGCACAGGGCTGCACTGACGCAAAGCATCTTATCTTGACACTGTTGTGCAGCCATGTCTACACAGAGAGAGGACATGGGGGTCAAGTGTTTCCAAGTTTACAAACAGTACGTTTACATGCACTCAACACTCTTGAGTATTTCATTTTACTGTGATAAAAAGCAAAAATGCATGAGGTGTCCTCCCATTCAGGAAATTTATGTGGAGATGTCATACTCAGATTAAGACCTTAAGAGTAAGCGTTCTTTGATAGATCTCAATTCCAATAGCGTTAATGTGTATACATGATGTTTGAGACTACTTTATTTCCTTAATCGCAGTTGTATAGTGCATGTAAACGCAATGCATTAGATCTGTGCAATGAAGGTTTTAAATCTGTCCTGTTCCTGAGTACATAAAAGATTGGAATGACAGAGGGGTGAGATTAAAAAAGTACAAATTCTGTCATTTACAGACTCCCTGGCTGACTCAGGATCAGTGGTGATGTATTTACAGTGGAACAGTCTGTGGGGAAAATGCAGAGGGAGTTCAGGTGGGACCGGTGAAAACAACATAACAACAAGTTCTTCTCTCTCCTCGTCTTCCTTCTCCTCTCAAGGTTTGAATGTTTGCAGGTCAAGACAACAAGACAACCAACAATATTCCAATTACAAACCTCAGTGTAGTGAGTGTGGGAGCCGAGCTGTTTCTCCCACTTTACCTCGAGTCAGTAATGAGCACTTTACTGCTGGAAAATGTATCTCAACATGGTGATTTATGGACCTCAACAGGACTTGTTGCGTTGTGGAAGGTGGGGTCAGGGATCAGAGGTCAGACGTAAAAGAGTCGTACCCTGGAGGTGCTGACATGGAGGTCGTCATCATAGAACTTGGTCTCTATGATGACATTACCACTGGAATACAGAGAGACACGTGGACATTACCAGTTAGCCATCGCATGATCTCTACAAACTCAGATTAAAACTATTCCATCCTCACAACATGCATGAAAACAAAACGCTCGAGTTGGTTGAAAGAATTTTTTTTTTTTTTTACATTTCTTTATTTTTCTTGATGGCATCTATTTTTTTACAAAAAATAATACTGCAATAAAGTGTGTACACTTTCACCGGTCTTCAATATGAATCAGGGATTGTTTAATGACCATTCCATCACACTTACCTACATTTTATGTGCTCTTGTGATAACTTGTTGGTCTTCACGATTGGCCTAATCAATTATCTTCATTAAAATTGTCTGTGATTTGCTCACGTCCAACTTACTGAGTCAATTCAAAAAAAATTCCCAAACCTTGGTCCAGCTAAAGACAAGAAAACAACACGTATGAGCGGAATGGAGACAACGCAAACTCACGTTAAAACGTTGGCTGGCATCATTTGGGATTCTGGTGCCGCTTCTATCAGAGACTGCCACGTGTTGGTGGAGTTGGGGATAACAAATCCAAACTCAAAGAACCATTCTGAACAGGGAGAGACAGAAAGCGAAAGAAATCAATTGTTTTAATAGACACAACAAATATGCAGAAGAAGAAGATGAGGTTTAAATGTTATTTCTGGGATTCCATATGCTGTTAACAGTGCTGTTTTGGAAGGTTTCCCATCCTGGTAAGAACGCTGGAACAATATGAGAAGGATATTCATTCCATTTAAAAATCACCGTCTGCAGTTGAAACCAGCAATAGAAGAAAAAAAACGGTGTTGTTTTGACACGGATTCTATGGTTTCTCTGGAGACTTGCTGTCACCTCACACCTGTACAGTGAGACCCCAGGGACAAGGTTACCAACCACAAAATAACACCGAACCTGTGCTGACTGGAACTTACGCGGTGAGGTTAGACTGAAATTTGGGGTTCTGAGGATGTTGGGATGCAAATGATGACCGTAGAAGCAACAACAGCTTTTGGATGCTTTGGAAATTAAAACTTCTTTTTATCTAATTTGGTAATTAGGACCCAAATGGTTACTTTATCTATGGATATAGTCTTTTGGATTTAGAAAAGCATATTTAGAGTAAAATATGTAATTTTTATCATTATTTAAAACCACTTAGCTGTTTGGAAACGCCTGTTAAATTGTGGGCTGGAAGGAATACAACTTAAATATGAAAAGTTTTAAGATTTTGAGTCCTCAGGTCAGCACGATTATATGGTCGCATAGAAATTAAATTTATACACATATATATATACATATAACCTTCATGTTGAATTCTGTCGTCACAATCTTTTGTGTTGAGAGTGAAAGACTGGGCAGACACTTCCTGCATGGTCACTTAAGATAATCTGTGGACGTCCCTGGACAGTTTTTCTAATGAATTCCTCCATTCTTCAACTATAAAATTTCAAGAAGATATTCTTGTAATTCTGCTAGTCTTTGTACACAATTCAGCAAACAAGCAAGCTACGTATCCTCTAAATTGCTTAAATTTCCAGACACTGGCCTTGTAGTTTCTCACCCAGGCTGGACTGGGGAAGGTTTTACATTCTAAAGGCCACATTCAGGCTTGGTGATGTTAGTGTGTAGAGGGTAGGTATCATAGTTGAGCAGACATGCAACTCATTTCTGGGCAGCACGTTCACTTAATTCAAACCTAGCCTTGCTCAGTCCAGGATTGTATGGCAGCCTGAATAACTTTCCATTCAGCATAAATAGGATCCACCCAGCAGTTGATAGAAGAGCGATGGTCCTGTTAGATAATACATATTTTATAGCGTTGCTTTTTATACATCACGGGTGTGAAAGCTCCCTCTCCCTGGAGGTTTCACTTGAATGGAAACAACACTTGAGCTGTGTGGAGAGCACCTGAGGGCAGGTTTTGTACAGCTGTACATGACTGGGGTAGGATTCACCAGCAGTGGAAAAATGACATGACAATAACACAACATTAGAGGGCTCCAAAAATGACAGTTCTTCTCTTAAGTTCTCCAACTCCAACACTCCAAGCATTACTCACACAAGAAGGTAAGTCTGAAGTCAGAATATGCACGGGTGCCACTGTGGTATTACCTCAGACTTACTTTGAATACGGCCCTAGGAGTGTCAAAGTGATGGTACATGCTGGGTTTTGGAGATGATTTACCTTCTAGACACTGTCCTTTGAAGAAAACTTTCTGTTCCAGCCTGAACTTTTCCAGTTTCTCCGAAGAGGAAAAGTTCAATTCTCGGGACACTGCTTTACACTTCAGGATCTTCTTGGGAACTCGAGCTGGAGAAATGGTGAGAAACGGTTATCAAGAAGGAGTTGATGAGTTATATACTGTACGTCAGCAGAGTCTTGCAAATTCTAAAAATACAACTTCATTTGAAAATGGACTAACACTGACCACGGCTGTGGGCAGAAATCATGAGCTTCACAAAAGAACCCGAAAATTACCAATTTATTTTCTGATAAAAGAATGAAAACACGTATATTAGTTAACATTCAGTTTACATTCTTATCCAATTTGAAAGGAGTCGTGCTATGACGCAAGGAACCCCCCTAAAATATTCTTTAATCAGCCGTGCATGTACATCTCCGCAACATTTGCTTAGCTACTTCACTGAAGTCATCAAGAATTCGCAAAAAAAATGCAGATATTTCACGGTAGAAATTTAAAGAGAAAACAATGTCAATGTCTTTTATTGTGTATTTGAATTTTATTGTGTATTTGAATTTGTGGAAACTGCTGGAAGATGTGAATTTCCCTCAGGATGAATAAAGTATCTACCATCATCATCATAATCATCACTTTCTGAAGAAACAATTTTCATTTACACACATACCTATACATGCATATACATTTATTTTAAGTCTAGTGTAAGAGTGTACCTTCATGTTCTACTCCTGGTACAGAAAGGTCATCAGTTCCCTGCCACAGCACTTTGCCAGTCTCTGCATCTCGAAGATTCATCCAGTTTCTGGCAGGAAACGTTAAGGGCCAATACAAACAACAGAATACACAAAACGAGCATCATCCAAATAAAAGTTTAGAACACAGTCAGACTCTTCCAAACAATGTTTTCAGCTTCCTTTAGCAATAATATCATATTGAATAATAGTGTTTACCACTGAAGATGTCAAACCCACGACGGAGTGTGTACCAAACACTGTCAGAGAGTGTTTCACAGGACAGGGTTCTCCCTCTGTATTGTATGTGTGCCTGTGAGGTGCCGTCAACAGATTAACAGCAGCATGACACAGCCCACCTACGACTAATGCACACCATTAGTGTAGTTGGTGACCACACAACTGAATGACTCGGCAGTCTCTGAATTAGGACAAATGGGGCATGGTTAAGCATGAGGGTGTGTTTAGCAGTGGTCTGATTTTGAAAGCTGCATCTAGTTTGCTAATCGAGATCTCATCAACTTATCCTTTGTTACAGTAAGACCGGGACTTGACATACAGAGGCACAACAGAGGGGGAGAAAGAGAGAGAGCAAGAGAGACAGAGAGAAGTTGGAAAGCTCCAGTTGTGACCAGTATAATTTATCAGTTAGAATTATAAATCTTTAGATTTCAATTTGTTTAGTTTTTGTTCAACAGTTAGTCGAGCCTCCATGGTGTGTTTGTGCGTACCTATACTTTTTGGCAACAAGTCCTCATTTAATCTGTCACAAAACTGTAATGAAGTATTTTTATTTGACCCTTTACACTGTGCTGACTGCCCTGTTATAACCAACATACGTCACAGTCTGACTATGAACCACAAAGATTTATTGTTCTTAACTGTTTTTAAACCGGTTGAAGAGAAAATCTTGACGTAAACAGACACCAATGAAATATTCTGGACAGATTACACAAAGGATGACTGACGGTTTCATCATTAATTTCGTAGCGATATCGGTATAGTCTTGGGTTTCTGTGGACGCTCTGTGTTGGGGTCTGTTTAAGAAGACGTTAAACAACAAATTATTAAACTCTGCCCCACAATACCACCAATAAAATGTATATTCTTCAGTTGGAGAAATTGTCGCCTAAGATTGATGAAAACAAATTTTAAGTGTGTTGAGAAAAACGGATCTTGTGCAGGCCGTTAGCTGTCGCTTTAGCCTGTCGGCTGGTCAGCTGTTCCTGACCTCCACAATCACAACAATACAGCCTTCAGTCACAGACGCCAGTGGCTGCACTGCACCCCCAGTCACAAGTCACTTCTAGTGCACAACACACTTGATATCTATCCATATATCACTGTCTATCAATGGATTATGTCAAATCTAGCCACCTATGGATTATATCCGTCCATTTATAATCCGTTATCATGAATACATTTGATTAGGACATCTTTTTGGAAGTGGAATTATCATTAGTAAGATATTAGTGTGTGCATAAGACATCAATGTTCCCTGCCGTAGTTGTGGTTCTGCAAATCCTAACGGGATTGGTTTACACCATCTGGTCATTATGGCAAAAGAGCAGGAGACAAACCTAACCTAAAAACTAACAATTAGAGTTAACAATTAGAGAAAACAAATAATTTACTGAATTGGACAGCATCAGTTTACTCTGCATACTACATATATATGAGGAGGGTGCTTTTACTTTGACAGTGTCTGCAACATGTTACTGTATAGATACACAATTGCCTTCTGGGTTGCCAAAGAGTTATACGAAATGTTAATATAATGTCAGACAATAGTTACATCCTTCTTACCCTGTCCAGAGCATCACGACATGTCCACATATCTCTGCTGTCTTCTGATAGATGATACAAAGGTCTAAAAAATGTACACAGAAATCACTAACAATTAACTAACTAACCAACCAACCATTTTCCCCTTATCAGTTGATATTATGCATTTATAATCAATATTTACTCCAAATGGCCTGTATAGAAATATTGGTCATTAAAACACACAAATTCATTGGATGCTAGACTGACATGGACGAACAGAGGCTTTTTAGAGCCTGTCACACTCAGATACTACTTAGTGTCACACACATACTAAACACCATCTGCAAAGCCCTTCAACCGCCCCTCATCACGTTAACCAACAACAGTGGAACATAACACAAACACACATTCTTCTCTAAATGTCTAACATTCAAGTCATTACAGAAAAGTTACTGAGTAAGTAAAAGCAACAAAAGTACCCATGTTTCCATCCAACCATTTGTATGCAAAGGCCGATGCAACAGATAGAGAGTTCTTATGGTTAAATATGGTTTAACGTCTGTGTTTTGTGGCATTGTCAGGGATTTATCCAGTTTGTACACAGTTGATGAAAATTTGCATTCACTCTTCTTGAATTTTTTGCTTTAAACGTAGCTACTGGGAGGTCAAGTGTTATTGATTTAAGTGCACTTGTCAACTCTCATCTTTTACTTTTATACTATCAGACAAGAGAATAATGTATGAACAATCAAGCATAAGATGGAGACAAACTACAAATAAAAAGAAAAGACAAGGCAAAACAGCATGATGATAATAAATGATAACGATAATAAACCTTGGTAACAACGCTCTACTAAAACTAAACATATCTTGAAGATTAAATAAATAGAAATAGAACGATGTTATGCTATAATGACACTTTGGAAAAATTAATTTTTGGGTACTATTTTTCCCTTACAACTTCCTGCATGTCATCACATTCTGTCAGTTAGTTCATGTTATGGGATGGCATTGTGCAAATCAAGAGAAAATTTAAAGCTAAAACACTTTGAGATAAAATGTCATAACAATTTGTATCCAATAAAATTTTATAACTTCACAAAGAGCATTTAGAAGATTTTCTACATGTGCAGCACAGAGTTCAATTCAGCCCAAAATACACAGTAACTGAAAGCCAAATAACTCCAGAATGCTATAACTTGTAAAAAACAATGTCAGTGACTTGTTTGGGTTATAAATGCATTAAATTTTGTTAAATCACTGTAGCATCACTTTAAAAAAGTGTAAATTACTCTCCGCACATGGCCTCTAAATCTGCGTGCTGGTGTCCTTTTCTCTCCCTCAAATGGCTTCCTCACAAACTAAACTAAATAAAAGAGTATATACAGCAATTGATTTTAGACTTACAGTATAAACAGACAACACAACAGGGCTGCAGCAGTATGGCCACGGGTGACTGAGAGTGTGTCAGCCTCCGGGGGTGCCAGCACAGCACTGACAACAGACACACACGGATGCAATAATGAGTCCCCCGTGACACGCTGCTGCTTTTAGTCTGCATTTATATTTAAAGACAAGCTAATGGATCAAACTACTGCATGCTTCACAACAACGACCAGACAACTGAAACCTGTCAATTATGTGAACACTGTAATGCCTTTACTCCAAGTCTCTTTTTCTTTTCTTTTTTTAACCACTTAGATTACAATTTAACAGTTATTACTACTTAAAGCAGAATACTACTTTCAGATCAAAAAGTTACACAGTGCAATTTAAACTAGCGTTTGTTTTATGTGGCTGCATTAAGCTGCAGTAAAATCCATATACTTGATTGATGACATAGTAATTGTACATAATTCGATTTTTATTTTACAACAAATCTTGAATCCCGAAAATAAATGTATAACTTATGTTTTACTGTTTTTAAATGTTTAAAAAAGTATCTCACACTAACAGTGTTTTCAAGTGCTTAAAATGCAAATGACAATTAAGCTACTCCACCCGGCATCCATTTTCTTCAAGAAATGTGTTCACAGTCTTATTTATGTTGTCTATGGGGACTCTGCACACATAAATTTGCCAAATACCAATTATTCCAACCACAAGCATTCCTAGCAAATCATAACCTCACAGTGCCACCTCTTTAAGACACCGTGTGTGTGTGTTGGCTTGCCAATAGCTGCAAAATACACAACTATTAATAAGATATTTCAAAATACCTGTGGAGTGTTCTTTATACATGGATTGATGTGTCTGATCTTGGAAGGAGAAAACCCATCTGTTGTTGGATCTGTTGCCACAGCAACATATCCATGAACTCAAACCTGCTAGGAGCAGGTTTATTCTACTGTATGTAAAGAGGATTAGAGCTCAGCTTTAAACATAGTCACTTCAGGAATTCAACCCTGCTATGGCTGCTCCATTCCTTAGAGAGTGATGTATAGACGTTTTTGCCGTAATTATGAGAAAACACAAAATTCTGATGGTAGTCGAGGCCGAAAATTTGGTTAAGAGTACTGTTTATAGAGCAATCCAAAAGGTGTACTTGGCTCTTAGCTAAAGATTTCGTTTTCCTTTGATATTTTGAAAGATTCAAACAACATTTTGGTTGCTTTAGCAAAGGTGACTATGGTTGAACAATTTCTTTGAATTCCTCATGTAATCTTCAAGTTGTGGTTGCGGTGAAAGATTGTACTCTTTCTCTTACCATGGTTTCAGCCAATCAAACTTGCAACTTGATGATCATGTTGTAAATGTGTTTAACCACATAAATGAATTGGGATATGTCATCTGATCTTGGATTTATAAAGCCAGGTCTAGAGAAAATCCCTCTAATCATGTCATGTTTTTAGAAAAGCAACTAAAAATAAACTTCTTTTTTTTCTCCATCATTAAAAAAAAAAAATCACTTGATATAAGGACAGGGGGTAAAAATCTAAAATAAGCACCCACTGCGGTTTTGAAAAGAATACAGTATTGTGCCATATTAAAACTGACACAAGAAACTATCATTTGTGGGTTATAATAAGCCAAAACAATTTGTTCAAGAAACTTAGCGTGATTCCACTTGATTTGACAATTGAGGGCTAAAAATTAAAGTTTATTCTGCACATTTAACAGAAAATGACAAAGAGGAGGTCTACCAAAGTATCCAGTATCCAGGGTACTCGGGATTGCCTGTGTAAAGCTGTCACTCTAACAGTTATTTAACTCCCGACGACACCTTGACCTATTAGGAGCTTAGAACACAAGTCAAAGTACATGAGGGTGTAGTGTAGTCGTCTTCAGATGTTCATTCTTTGTGACTGATTAGCAACACATGGAGAATAAAGCCCTGATGATTATGCAATGTCGAGTTTTGTCAAGTAAGAATTTGTCTTTGGTCCCGATGGCTGTTGTTTCTGCTGTCAATCACAGCTTGGTTCATGTTTTTTGTAGTCGCCGACAGATCCAGATTTTAAACCTCCTAGGCATCTCCAGACCAGATGCCTTGGCGAGACTCGCATCACGCTGTTGACCAACTCATTACGATCCTAGCTCAAGAGTGCAACAATGTGCCTCTGATAAGCAGCTTTTGTCAGTGAATAGGAATTCAGGACAAAATTGTATTTCAATTTCTGAGAAGTCTTCATTTGTCATTGTGTATTCACACAATGAAATGTGCTCTCTGCATTTTAACGTTCCTCTTTTAAAGCCTCCCAGACTGTGGACAGCCATAATTCAGTGCAGTACACGCAGAAGAAAGACCACACAGACACATGTAGAACATCCCAGCGACACACGGGTCACTGGGATGTTCTGGGATTGGCACAGGTCTCAAACCTTTGACCTGTCGTAAGGCAAAGTTCTATACACTGTTCCACATATTGATATCACAGATACCATATACCAGGTCAATGTTGTTTGTTTATATACAGTACATAACATCTATGTCTCGCACCTTTACCAACAAACCACTGGGCTACGACTTCATATTTTGTAGCAATACTGGAAACAATAAAAAAATATTCAGATACAACAGCATTCAATCAGAGCAGAAGCCACTGCTGACGAAGAGGAAAGAAAACGGCCAAATCAATTCGTGAAAGTTATATAACAATTTATACAACATCATGTGCGTGTGTCTTTATTCATTTCACTGCCATGTGAGAATGAGCTTGAAGAGATTTTCGCTACTTTATACATTGCAGTGATTACTGCACTGAAATCAAAGTCCCGTTATAATAACATGACAAAGCTGCCGCAGCTGACCAATTAAAGGTATCCACTGTTTCCATCGGTGGTGTCTGTTGCCGCTAATTGTTGTTGGAAAATTGCCTCAGGTATTCTATTAAACAAATAAGACGATCATTAGTAGGATCATGTAATTAGGTGACGGCTGAAACCGACAGATGGCGATTGTCGACTCGCCCGCCAAAGACGGGCGATCTGTGTTTGACATCTGTCCACGAGCACCCATGATACAGCAAAACCACACGACGAGCGGGTGAACTTCCTAACTTTTGATCAGCAGCTTGATACTTTAGAAACAAGGCTTACAGTTTACAGGCTTACATCTGACACAGGATGATGCATCAACGGAAGCCGAAAGTGCCAATCTGATCTGAAGTTAATCGCGTGTCACTGCTGCTGACATGGATGAAGAGCATGTAAAGACGCTGAGGGGAGCTTAACGTACAGCACTGAGCCAAAACAGCCACAAGGCCTGACCTATCCTGTCTTTTAGCTGACGGGCTACCGTGCACACATACCAACTTCTTAGCTTCCAACAAGTTAAACACGGGCACATAAACAATATGTCCGAACAGAGACGCACAAACAGATGGTTAGCTAACTGCGGTTATCGAGTAGCACGTTTAGCAACAGCAGCTAGAGTAACGACACAGTAGCCTCAGTTTAGCCAATCACAGTCACAACATTGAGCCGTGTAGCTATCGTTAGCTTTATAGTAAACAAGATAAGCAGCGGGTGTATCGCCGCGCCGCTGTCTGTAGAACGCCACCAAACGTCAGCGACGTCAAAAGGATACAGCTTGAAGCCCTTTAAAATCTCCTTGGCTCTGTCTTCGTCTGAAGACATCTCAGAAATGTTCCGCTGCCGTGCCTTGGGGAAACGAGAATCTGCAGAAAACAGTCAATGTGCTGCCGGTGTTAGCGTAGCTAGCTAACGACGCTGACTGCCAGTTTAAAGGCGAAAACAGCATCAGTAGTAGAACTCTGGATTATTGGACTGCAGGTTTAATCTGATCCGATAATTCAACCAACTAAATATACTCAGCTAACTGACTGACAGCCGGCCCGGCCAATCAGTGGTGAAGGCTGAGACCAAGTAACGAATCACAGCACGAGGATGGGTAAAGAGGCTAAGTAGATAGAGACGCGTTACCAAGGGCAACAGTAAACGCGCGCGCGAACACACGCGAACACACACACTCGTACAGTGCAATGAATGGGAAACAGCTGCCACATCAAGAAAGAGCAGCAACGTACTGTATAGTCAACAATCAGCTAAACTCGCTCGGTGTGTGTGTCTGTGTGAAAATCAAAGTTTAACTTTTCACAATAAAACCAAACTACAAAACATCTTTCACTCGTCTGTCAATTGGTAGTTTTATTTCTTTTTATGGTGCGGGATTATCAAGTTGTGTTAAACTCTGTTCAACCAGGCTTTTTACATTCATCTACATCTAATTGTCAAATATTGTGACAAATGAACTGTTTCAGACAAAATTAAAATTCAAGTGGGTAAGGTTTACGTGGCTCAATGCAGCTGATCCCATGAAATCTTGTGACTCCACGTGACAAGTTGGATTGCATTTCATCATGTTGGATTATCAAGAGCCTGTATTGTATGGGAGATTAAAACATGATCCTACATAAAATTGTCTAAAAGTGCTAAATCGACACCAAGCTTTTTTTTTATAACAATAAAGCACATTCAGAGAATAAGCAGTCAGCACAGCAGGTATCTGCACCCAGAACAGAGATCAGCGCGATGATTACTGCCAGAGTTGATGGAACAGACTTTGGATGGATTTGATTGTTAACCTTTAACCTTTAAAATAACAGCTGATGGGTACATCTTTATAAAGTTTTGATTTAAATTCTTGCAGAAAGCCCAAAGGTTTCTAAAGATAACAAGATGCATTCAAGGGTAATATATGTGAATTATGTTCAAAAGAACTAGAACATTACATTTTACTGTCCAAGTTATTTTTTTACAGACAGACAGATAGAGAGAGTGATTACAATACACCTGGTCAGCTGTGTTCATGGTGTAATATCAGTATCGAATGCACTACTGTCTTCACTAGAGGGAGCTGTTACGCATTTACCGTGGTGGCCTCGTTCACAGTCTGAAGAGATTAGTTTGAAAAGGTTAGAATTTTGTTTTCAAAATGTGAGATTGATTAGAAAATTCTAGTATTATCATTAATTAATTACATATTCATAGCCTGGAACTTGTAGCTTGTATATCAACATGGATTGGTGCAGTACAATGAACATATTTTAGAATCTTTCATTTTAATGTCATGTATCTTAACATCAATTACATTATATTTTTCACTTCCTCATGTCTTATTAAGTAATTTTTGTAACAAATGAGATAAATAATACTATAATATTGAACAGAATGTATTTTTAAATAAAATACAATATTCCAACGACAGGAAAAGTGATATTTCTTATGATATGGATGAACATTTCATTAGAATTGATCAGAAAGTGATGCAGAAATCTATAGTAGTCACTGTTTTCTTGCAGGTCTGTACATTCTTCTATCAATTTTGTTTTGACTGTTCAGATGTAACAGTTACAGATGAGGTGTCGCTCTCACTCTATGATAATACGTTTTTTCTATAAGAATTCAGGTCAGTCAAGTCTAATTCATCAAAAACATAATGCAACAGTGTTGACATTCAAAATAAAACTGTACGGTCAACATTATGAAACAGTTAAAGGTTAAGAAATAATTGGTTGAATCTTACAGGTATTCAGTAATTTTTGCTAACATGTTGATGCTTCCAAAAGCATAGCAATAACCCTACAACATTTTAGACTTTCCATTTTTTATTTTTCTCTGACAAAGACCCTGCTGTTAACAGCGAGTGCAGGATTAAATATCCGATATATCAGATATATCTGATCATGACTACAGTCTGAAATTGTGCAATGAACAGTATTAGATATTAACAATTGTCAGAATATTCAGAATACAGATAAAGCACAATCAGCTGCATTCCAGCTGGACCTGAATGAAGTCAAACCGTCACCCTTCAGGAGTCTGGCATTAATAATGGAACAATGTGTGTCTAAAAGCTGTCAGACATGTCAGGCAAAATATCCCCAAAGAAACACATTGATGGCCAGTAAGAGCAGAGCATTAATGTTGCACACATTCCTCCACACTGGCTGCTCTTCTAAGGTGATGAGCTTATTGTCATCAGTCAGTGCAGGTCTGGGTCCAGAGCTAGGACCAGTCAGCCCACAGAGCCATAAAGCAGCCCTCTTCCACCGTGATTCTGGTAAAGAGTTGGTGTCTGGGCTAGGATCAGAGGCATCTGGCGCAGAAGCCGCCCAGGGAGTATAGAGGTCGATTCGAGGCTCCTTGCTGTGTCTGGACCACCACGTTAGCCTGTATAACTGGACAACAGAGGAGGGGAAACAAAAGTGTAAGTTTTGAAATTACACTGCTCCAAAGCACCCTCCACTCTGACACTCCACAGGTGAGGGTTCCTTTGACAGAATTCAAATATGCTTGCTAAACATAAGCAATAAAAGACCCAGGCAGCTTGTTAAAAACAAAGCTGGAACTTCGAATGTTTCATTTTTAAGTATTAAGGACATCATGGTATTTTATGTATGTGTGTGTGTGAAAGAGTTTCTTACATTTTCTCTAGGTATTGGGGCTGTGATTAAGCTGACAACAGCAGTGATGATGAAAGTGAAAGCCAACAGGATGAGAGCAAAATACAGGTAGTGGACTTTAGCCAGCAAAGCAGGTCGATGGTCAGGCTGACCACAGGATGGAGGTGTGTAGGTGAACTCAAGAACCATCCGGATCAGTCCTACCACCAGTCCAGTGACCAGACCCCAGAATGCACCCTGTTTCATGCGTACACACAGAGGAAAAACATGAGTTAAAGCAGAAACCATTTTAGGCTGTCTGTAATATGAATGAAAGTGGGAGTGGTTCTAGCAATGGTGCTATTTATTATGGTGAATTATGGTGTCATGGTGAAAGGTAGAACGTAAAGGAGGGAACTAGGGAAGGATCACTGCAAACTATGGATCCTCTGTGTGGATAAATGGGCAATGATTATAACATAGAGTGAAGATTCAGTAGGTGTAGTGTAAAAACTAAGATCAGTCACAAAGTGGCAAAATGTTTAGTCTTGTACCTGTTCATTCGCACGTGGCCAGAAGATAGCCATCAGGAATACAGCAGTAATGGGTGGAGCTAGAAAGCTGGTCACTGATTGGATGTAATCAAACAGTTGTCCACTATTGGCTGTTTGGATGATTGGAATCCATAGGATGCTAATACACACCAAGAACAGTATGAACACCCTGAAAAGACACATGCATGGCTTATTATAATTATGACAACAACAACAACAGCAAATAACAGTAAATAATGAGCTCCCTCCTGATGTAGGAATTGCAGGGGGGGTGTGTGTGTGTGCACCTTCCAACAATCATGAGCTCCCTTTCACGCGCGTGAGGCCTGGCCCTGTGGTACAGGTCCAGGGTGAACAGGGTAGAGCTGCTGTTAAAGATGGAGGTCAGAGATGACATCAAGGCAGCTAGCATCACAGCTAACATCAGTCCACGAAGACCTGTATGAAGGGAAAGAGAAATTAGGAAACATAGTAATGGAAGTTGTTGTTTTGGTTGTTAAAAACCAATGGGGGTGCAGGTGAGCAGGAAATGGAAAAGTAACAACAACACAACATCTCCAAAACTTAACTAAGTGCTGTTTTAAGTATTGGAATGAAGCATTTATACTTTGTTACTATTTAACACAGAACATCAAGGCACATCATTTAATGTTGTTTGAAATGTCACTTAAAAGGTAAAACAATTAGTTGTGGGATAGGTGGGTTAGTGTGCGTGTGTGTGTGTGTGTGTCTGTGTGTGTGTGTCACTTACCCACAGGCATTAGCTCAATTACTAGTTTTGGGTAGGCAATGTTGGAACAACCAACTGAGGCTCCACACACTGTTTCACACACAGCTGGATCCACGCAGCCTACTTCATCTACACACAAAACAAAACAAAAGAGGCTTTAGGGATTATTACTGGGAATATAATCTTCACATAAAGTTGAGTGATTTTGATCTAAATCCAGAAAGAGACTGACCAGGGTACAGCGCTCGGCTAATCATGCCTGGCATGACAATGAAGAACATCGGCAGCAGTTTAAGGTATGCACCCAACACACTGCCTCCTTTAGCATGAGACAGAGACTTTGCTGAAAGAGACCTCTGGACTATGACCTGTATACACACACACACACACACACACACACACACACACACACACACACTGTGGCTCACAATGGTT
>OMNV01009147.1:69108-112898 GCA_900303265.1 Brotula barbata | reverse complement strand
GCAGCAGTTTAAGGTATGCACCCAACACACTGCCTCCTTTAGCATGAGACAGAGACTTTGCTGAAAGAGACCTCTGGACTATGACCTGTATACACACACACACACACACACACACACACAATGGCAGTTGGGATTACTATACATTAGGATACAGGACCTTCATTCTGGGTGTAACTTGTCTCTTGCTGGTTCATTATAACCCTGACAATATTCTATGACATTTATATACTTATTTATAAATTCCATCCAAGCATATCAGCTGCATATATTGATGATATGACTTATATTGTTTATTAATGTTACCTGATCAGTGCACCAGACCCAAGTTGCCAGAACAGTGAGACCAAACACCAAACCTGGCCAGGGTAAATCCCCGCTCACTGGGTCTCTTAGCAAACTGAAGGCATCGCTACGTGGTAAGTGACAGGTTGTGTTGGGGATTGTTACTGATGGAATAGCCTCCATGTACTGCTGCACAAGGCCGTCATACCAGCCCACTTTGGCAAATGCTGAGTAAACAAAAATAGTATAAATCATCGCCTGAACAAGCCACTGTTCAAGTACATAGAACGATCACTTTACATATATGCACATCTATAAGCACTTACGTACATACCTATGAACATTAGTGCAAAGGCTCCACCCACCATGATTACAGTCTGAAGAGCATCAGTGTAGATGACTGCTGTCAGACCACCTAGAAAGAGAGAGAGAGAGAGATTGGTTTTGATCGTATTTATAGTATAAAGCCAAGTCTTTCTTCTGTAATGTTTTCTCCATCTACAAGGAAGGAAAACCAGCTTCAAATCACCTGGTCATCATTTGCAAAAAGAAGCCACAAAATCTGAGGTCACCATACTCACTGTGCCACAAAGAATTAAATCACAGACGTGTGTGTGTGTGTGTGTGTGTGTGTGTGTGTGTGGGTGTGTGTGTACCTGCTACCGTGTAAGCAGCAGTCACCAGCAGCAGTATGGCTGTGGACAGATAGAGATCCCAGCCCAATGAAATCTGGATGAACAATGCCCCTGAAAAGATGTCTGTCTGTGCAAAACACACAAACATACAGTCAGTCAAACATTTGACTCATTTTAGGAAGTGTATGTGTGTGCGTGTGTGTGTGTCTTACAGATATTTTAGTGAAGATGTAGAGGATGAGTGACAGCACAGACATGTATATCCGTATTCTCTGGCCTCCAAAGCGTTTAGCCAGGTATTCAGGCATGGTCACCACACCAGATGAGATATAGACAGGGATAAAAATCCATCCCAGAGCCACGAGCACCCACGCTGCCTACAAAATACACAGTCCGATTACAACACATCAGCAGCAGCAAAATGAGCACCTAAATATAAAAAGAAATGAACCAAAGAACCAAAGACCGGGTTTTCCAGTCACTCCTGCTTTACTTTATCATGACTGATAGTAATGCAAATGACGTCACGGCTCATCAGACACACACATCATAATCTTAATCTATGATCTGGAATTCTGGAAGCCCATAATTTTAAAATGACTTTATCATTGACCAACAGTTTCTCTCTCTCTCCCCCCCAACCTGCTGTTAAAGCCACCGCACATTCACAGGTATGCTTTATAATTTCCTACATTCCACTCAAATCCTCCAACAGCAATGCCTCCTGCTGCTCCTGTTCCAGCTAAACCGATGAAGAGGCCACTTCCAACATTACTGGACATCAGAGAGGCCCCGATCTGCCAGCAAATACAGAGAACAAACATATTGTAAATCACCAGAACACATTATAAATGTACATATTATAGATCCATTAATATTCTTGACCAAATGTGAGACTAATGCTGTAATTAACAGTGAGAATTGATGAGATGACCAAAGATAAGACAATAAAACAATCAAGAAAGATAAGATAGTAATATTTTGTTATTATTTATAAGATACAGTCCATCGCCCATGAAGTTTTTATGAAGCACTGATAAGAAAATCAGTAGCCAAAAGTCAATGGATGTGTGTGAAGAGGAATCAGTGCAGCTGTGATTCAGCTCTGATTTATGACATCAATGGAATGTGACAGTAACATGAATCAAGAACCATGAACAGATTTATCACAATGCTGACTGACATGACAGCCAGCAAAATCTTACGATGGGATATTTCAATAAAAGGCGCATGGATATGGAACATTGAAAACATTGTGCAATAGTATATAATACATATTTGCATTTTTTTAAAGAATTGTGTAGTAAGTAATACTAAAAAGCAGATAATATTGACTGAACATCAAAGGAAATGGTCTAAAAGCATTTATTATAAACCAAAACTCCATACATTTAGATTTTTCTATTTCTAAAGAGCGTTTTTTTCTGTAATCCTTCCTGATCTAACAAGACATGTAAATAAAATTTATTCATCAGTTCATTCACTCATCTGACCAAAAAAGGGAAAGAACAAAATAAAAGAAAGAAACTAACTAACCAACTAACAATAACTAAAAATAAATATAATCGTATCTACAGCACTAATCCAAGCTTAAAATACTCACAGGCCACCAGGTCATTGAACGACCAGCCAGGAAGTAACCTCCCACTGTGTTCCGATTGGCTCGAACTGATGACTGGAAAGGAAAGGGTGATGAATGTCATGTTCACTGATCAGAAAACAAAATATCATAAACCCTGCTGATCCTCAGGTCTAATCGATCTCACTAATGACATTAATTGACCCTAAAGGAGGGAAATATAATACTCTGCACTGTCTGCATTTTTCTTGTTCAATGGGGTTAAGACTTTATAGAGTTACCGCCAAAGCCAACATTCTTTAAATTTGGCCATATTTCAGCTTTACATATTTTATAAAACTTTCATCCAGAGCAACAGGGAAATTGAGAATAACCACAGTGACTGGAGTCCAGGAACGTCAAAAGTAATGGTTACAGGATGTACGTAAAGGTAGAAGAGCCACTTACCCAGATCCCCACTACCATGACAAACACAAAGTAAAGGACAACCACAACAATGTCAGCAGCTTCCAGGCCCAACACTACAGTGGGACCAACTGTAGGGGAGGACTCAGTGGGGCTGCTTCCTGCACGTAGAAGACACAATACAATACATTTCTAATACAGTGTATACACAAAACTCAGTAACGATTGACATTTACATCATGATATTCACTCCAGCAGAAATCTATGTGTGTTAACTGGGTATCACATAGCCACTTAAACTGGTTTCAATGCATGTTTCCACTACTACTTGAAGTGGTGAACACACTGAACAGTGATCTATGAGTCAAAAGGTTTTGGTTTGTTTTTCTCAATAATGATCATATTTTGAGTACATCCAATTAGATATTTATAAAGCTGAGAACATGGAAAACAGTGAAGGTTACCAGAGTTCATAGGCCCGGTTCCCATAAATGCACTAATCCTGTGAGGTTATATATAAATGTGAATAACATGATATGTGAAATTTTCATTTAGTCGGGGAATTTATTGTGCAGATTTTACTGCATTGTTTTTTGTCCTTGATTATGTTTCATATAGATTATAGCCACTTCCTGGTGAAGGATATGGAGCGAATCATTAATCATTACAGGCGCTTCCTTGTTCCTTCACGGTGACATTCTTCACTGCTAATGGGAAAACACACACTGTTTGGACTTTGCCAACTCTGTCAGCAGCAGCTCCTCTCTGTCCATTAGTCTGATTGCTGTACAGGAATCACTCCCGTGTTGTCGTACAAAATTAATATTATTAATATTCTTTAATTGCTGGGGTTTTTTTGCTCACACCTAAATCCAGCAGCTCCATGTAACACAGAGTACTGTCTTTATATCAAAGCCAAGAGAAATCTAGGATGTAATTCTTGTATACTGAATGATCAATCATAAGAGAGATGTTGACATTGCGTTGGGAGCTGCAGTTTATCCCTATGACACAATACACTGTTTCAGTTTACTTTTAACTTGATTTTTGCAATAGCAAGTCCTATTTCAGTGCTAATTTTATTCTATTTTTGTGGATATAAGTTAACTTTCACAGTAATGGACATTTTCCTTTGGTTCCCTTCCGTAAAACACACTACAGACTGCAATATACACACAATATTGACTCATTTTGAGGTGGCATTAAAATGGCATAAACTGATTTTGAACAACATTTGGGTTTTGTCGTACACTGATCCTACAAAGAAGAAAGCAAAGAAGAATCAGACCTGTAGAGGGGATGACAGACATGTTGCCTCCAGATTCCTGACAGACACCTGACACTTTAGTTGTTCACTGTTTGTCTTCTGTATTCCTTCTCTTAACATTCACTCGGACGCTCCCGTTTGACTTTCCTGCTAGTAAACCTGACAGCAGTGTGTATATCTGTCTAGTCAAGTATTTTTAGTTTAATTATTAATCACTTTATTATCGAGGCAGTCAGACGTCACTGGTAAGCTGTGATCCCTTAAAATGTAGAGATACGTACAGCTGCAAATAAGAGAAGCCTCTGGATTCCTGCATCAATAACTTATCAAAAGTCACATTTTGCCCAAAGAGGCACACCAAGAATTTATCTTTGTCTTCAACACATTCTTTGGTCGAAGGTTTAATCATTTATAGTCCAGGCTGGCAAAAGCATGTGAACCTTGTATATATTAACTAATTGATGCTCCTTTCCTGCATGGACAGTCATCTTTACTGTACATCACACCACAGTGTGTAAGTGGACTTAAAGTGATACGCTGGAAAAAATGTACGTGAAAATGAAGTGACTTTGAATAGACAATATGAATCCATCCTGCTATTTAATCAAAATACAGACATTTCAGCGCCAAATTCATAGGGAAAACATTTTCTGAGGCACCTTGAACGCATTAGTTAATAAACATAACCTCGTGTAGGACAGCTTTTATGAGCTTTGTGTTCTCCATTGTATGGCCCACTAATGTCTGAATGCCAAATATCTCCATAATGCAACATCTTACTCAAAATGTCTGTGACCTCAAGATGTAACATGTAAAATTGTAGATCAGGACTATTCAGTTGACTTATTTTTGTGAATAGGCTTCTCTTCTCCCATCATTCAACTCATATTAATGTCCAGCTGGTCTGGACAGGAGCTGACCCTTCTAAATAGACATTTTTTCTTCTCTCATCTTATCTGTGAAGTGTAGGCTTTAGTTTGTATGATGCCCTTTTTCTCTTTCCTTTGATGATCTAATGTAATGTAATGTAATGTAATGTAATGTAATGCCTTGTGTTTAAGCTGCAAACCATTTTCCCCACAGGCACAATAAAGGATATATTGTGACGTTGATGAATGTGTCTCTCCATCCAGGGAAACAGCCTGGACTTAAGAGATGGGTTAGAGTTATGAGGTAAATCATAAATTTTTCAACATTTAACGAGAGACAGCAGACTAACTGCTTGCCTTTTGTAACAGGTTTTCGTGAGGAAAGAATAACGTAGTAGAGTGAAAATTAATTGTAGTTTTTTTTGACAGTGACACAAGTGACATGACACAAGCAGACAACTATTCCCATTACATTATTTAGAATATTTAGTTAACATTTTAGTTTTAGCTTGAGTTATCCACATTATAAATGAGATAGTTGTATAAACATTACTACATTTAAAATGGGATAAAAAACAATATTGATGAAACAAATATGATCCTTAACCCCCACACAAGACTGCAGGGACATAATATTTTCATATAGTCGATTAATAACAAATATCACTCTATTCGTGGATCAAATAATATTTAATTGTTCAAAGAACCTCTTATTAAAATGTACACATTTTATGTATCTACAAAGACTATTAGAAGTTTATACTTTCTGTGAAGGATGGTGTTTGTGTAGAATGACGCACACACAGTACAATTGTTCCAGGCAATGAGGAAAAATAGATTGAGAATTATACATATATTTTGACAATAACTTTAATAAAGTAACACTTGATTTACAATGTACATCCAAACATCCATCTTCCACCTCCTTATAGTTTGGGTGGTCCGGTTATCCTCCAACCCTCCATCTTTCCCACCTTTGTGAAGAAAGCCAGCGTTCCCAGACCCAAACAGGCTGTTGTACCGGTCATAGCACTGTGGGCTGGACAGACACACAACACATTATTTAAGTGATCCTCCACCAAAAATACTATACAAAATTTCATGACTTTCAGGTTAATATGTGTTAAGTATCTCAGTGACATCGTTTTTGTGGGATGGTGCATTCTAGGCCCACGGGTTCCGATTATGTCTTTACACACTTGAGTTCAAGTGGGGGGGGGGGAAATAAATCAATCCAATATCTAAACAACTACTGGCAAGAGTGACTTTTGACTACTTAAGTTGCAATCCTAATGGTTTAAGTGACTCTCAGAGGAGACATCCTCATTTACAGTAAATATCAGAATTGCCAGCAACTGTGCTGTGCTCATTATTGGTCCCAGAGGATGAATCATTGGGTTTTAATTACCCCTTAACTGTCCACAAACATTTTAGCACTACTAAGAAGTACTATGAGATAAAATAAGGTAATGCTTCACCATAACATTACCATAGTCAAGATAATGCTTAACCACAACAAGGCAGCAATGACATAGATATGTTTCCTTCATAATTCATTAATCTGAGGGACAAATCAAGACTCTGTGTCCACTGTTATGGTGAAGCATTACCCAGTATTGTTCCTTGTGGGCTGATACTTACTCCTGGCTCCCAGGAAGATCCCGGAGGCACAGCCACCAATGAAGTAGTTTAGTGGGTCATCAGGGGCTTCACGAGCCTGAGCACTAAGGCAGGTTGTCATGCCAAAGATGGCTCCCAGGGCGGCTTAGTGAAACACAAACAGACAGACATTACATTATGCAAAAAAAAAGGTGGAATCCAAACCATATCTTTCCACAGCAACCAACTGTGTCTTTTAACTTTGTGCCCATGTTGAGAAATGGTGCAACTAAAATAAATTTCTTTCAAATGGCTATTGGACCCTGAATGTAAAAAAACAACAAACGTGTACCATTGATGTAAAATGTGTATACAAGCTTTTTCCCAACTTTTGACTCAGTGGTGGATTCACCACGAATGTTTAACGTTCTGACACAAAGTCCTGCAGCCTGATATCTGCCACGCCTAATAATTTGAAATTCCACCCAACAGGCTAAAGAAATCTTCATCCATGCCTTTATTTAATTTCAGAGACAAAATCATCACGAAACATATAATGACGCCCCTGAATCTAATTTGTGTGCACTGACTAATAAAGTGACAGATGGTGACAGAAGAGCAAAGCACAAACCTTCAAGTTCAGAGTTCAGAGCTCTCAAAATATACCAAATGTGTGTCAGATAGTATGTGTACATGTACAAGGGCCCAGACGGACTCCAAAAAGTTAAGGAACTTAAATCCACCACTTTTGAGAATGAACCAAAGAGTGACATTGGATGTAGAAAACTTGTGGTTGCATGTAATATTTACCCATGGTAACGGTTGCACCAGTGGCCCGCTGAACTGCTGCCAATGCAGAATCTGGCTGGAACGCCACTATGTGATAGGCTGAACCAACCAGGCCTGAGACAAAATCAAAAACAAAATCATACACATTATGATGGTGAACAAACAGTCACACGAATGAACACATCCGGCGTTAAAACCAGCAGTCAGGGGAGAGACAAAACTGAGGTCAGTTTGTTTACTATTTGAATTCAAGTATCTGTGTCCCTAACAGTAATGCTTACGTGATATTACAGTCAAAAAGAAGTGAATGCACTAAGAGATATCTCATTTTTTTCTGTCACATTGACCATTAAGACTGTATAGGTGACACTTGGCAGCAACATCCATTAGGTAAGATGAATACTGACACTGAGTCAAATACATTTAAATCCCTCACAGCAGGTGTCCAAGAAGAAATTATTCTAATTCTATTCTAATTGATCTAATTTTTAATCTGTATTTAAGTCAAAGACAACAAGATTTGTCCTCACTTGTTGGTAGTTTGACAATTGAGCACATTTTTCTGTTATCATTGACAATGAACCCCTGCTGACAAGGCAGCTATTATTGGCTACCACCCTAAATATTCATGCAATTTTCATACTTTATTTCCTGAAACCATTCTATGAACAGTTAAGCCATGCAAACAACTCGTCCGCTGTTATCTTGCTAGCTTAGCTTAGCAGCTGTAGCTCAACCATTAGGTCAACACCTTACGTTGTTCCTCGCAAGCTAACTTGCTAATTCGGAACTCTGAACCGTTTTGTCACTATTGATGCCTACCTAGAGCCGTGCCAAGTTTTGTTGTGATCCATGTTTTTTCCACACAGTCTGAGCCCTCTTGTAGATCCCAGTAACCCATTTTGGATTTAGCATCAAGGACACAAGTTGATGTGGAATTCTCGCGAGATCTCTTCTTCTTTGGACGTTTTGGCACTTGGTATCCAAATGGTTGCATTAGCGCCCTCTACTGGATGGTTGGTAATTGGCTTCTGTACCTACGAGCCAATGAGACTAGTTTCATACAGGGTTTACTGTATGCTATCCAATAATCAAGCCTCAACTACAACAATTTTGTACCCTACCGATGTTATTAACTTTTACTCCATAATTAATTCGTTTATTTTATTTTAGTTGCACTGGGTCTGAACTGTTGAGACTATACTTTATATATAATGTATGCAGTACACTGTATACTTTATTGGTGGTGAATTGTACAACAATATAGTTGGAGTAAACCTAAATCTGAGATTTTATTAGATCTGATTAAAGTCTGATCCTTGGCTCAATGCCTGAGAACAGTCAGATCAGAATCTGTGTGTTTTTATTTTTACCACCTCTTGCCTCTGGCTCATGACTGCCAGCACCAGTATTTGGAGCTCACTAAACATAAACATGGTAGCTGAATGGAAAGTTGGAGGGCTAGAAATGAGTCGTCCTAGAAAGTGTGTATGAAATTGTCTGAGCAGGGTTCTACTGTTGCAAAAATTACATTGTTCTTGTTTTGCATGAATGTAGGCAGCTCACATTTGTGTTGTATTTGAGCCTGCATGGCCTTTTAGAGCACTTATGTTCACATCAGTATGACACAGAGGGGACTTACTCACATGAATGACAACTCTGAAGATATTGTCCACTAAAAAATAATGAACTTAAATAAAGATGTTATTCATTAATGTCACTATCATCTTACACATTCAGAGGGCACTATAGTGACTCAAGTCATTGACCTCTTACCCTCATTAGCTGATAAAATTAGTAGATTATTATTGCCATTTTTAGTTCCTTCCGTCTATGATGTTATTGATAGGGTGATAATTTGCCATCACAGCAAATGAAAAACTTCAGAAATCATAAAATACAAAATTAGGCAAACCATAGGGACAAATACCCTAATCATGTGATTTGTGGAGAGCCCCTGTCTGTGAGCAGCTGGTCCTGAGGGTTTTTGTTTAGATTGCTGTTTGCACAATCCTTCTCTGCTACCATCTAGTGGTTAATAAAGGACAAGCAGTCTGAATGGTGGTGTTGTGGTCTTAATCTGTTTTTTTTTATTTGGGAATTCATGTTATCCGATCCATCTCTGTTCCCCCTTTCCCACCTATGAAGCTCTGAACCAGTTCCCTTCAGTAGCCGTGTAAACATGGTATTATCATGGTAACCAGCCCTCAATTCCACCCATTTGTTTCAGAACAATTGCAAAGGAAGAATAATTCACAATCACTCATGATGTCTTAGCGGTTCCCTCTGCACCACCAATTTATTTTTGATGTAAATGCTCAGAGCAGTGCAAAATTAGGCTTGTGATCTAGAACAGAACTAGTTCATTGGTGGTGGAAACGAAGACAATATTCTTTGCCCCACAACCTACATAACCCTTTGAGTTAAATTATTATCTTGATATCAACAATAACACCTGCACACACCACGGTTAAAACATGATTAATTGGTAATTGGTACTTAGACATGTAAATGTCAAATGGGACATAGTCAAAATAATGCATGTGACAATGAAAATGAAGAATTTTAGTTGTTTCAACAACCTCAAAATGATATCTACCTCTAACAGGATGGATGCGTTTACACAATCATCCTTACATAAAATGCCATCAATTTGGGCTCAGTAGGTCTTAAAACCGTTGAATATAAATAATGAATTTTACTACTGGCGATTGACTTGAAAATTGTCCAGGCCATTTGTGGATTTTGCCACAGACTTGCCTTGCATCAACTCATTTCTTCTTCCAGAAGTGACTATACTTGTCAGCCTTGAAGTCATCTTCATACTGGACTGATGTCTGCTTTGTCTTCTTCTTAACTTCTCTCTTCTTCTGTCGAGCTCGACGCTCCTCCTCAGACAAAGTGGACAGATCTACTGGCATCTGATAAACACACACACACACAGGTTCATATATACAACATCTTCATGGGCACAGATGAATCCTAGAACCTTTACTGTACAGAAAACAGACACCAAATACTTGTTCATTTTCTTTTTCAATGAAATTTTAAACCCAGCAAAATAAGTTACAGAAAAATATATTATTTTGGTTACGATGCAAAACCTTTCTGGTACTTTCAAATATAAAAAAGTATACATATACTGTATCATCTTGTGTATGTTCTGTCATTCTGTTATTTTCATTGCCATTTAAAAGTAAATGCTATAGTATTATGATGTGATGATATTTTGTGATTTCATTAACTTTTTGTTATCCCTCACCAAACAAAACATTTGTCTCATCTCCATTGTCCATGTCACAGTGTCCCTGTAAAGCTTTTTTTTGGTCTTTCTTTTCGAGTGCTTCATTTCTACATGCATTCTTTGATTTATGGTAAATTATGCACTCAGCAAGATTAGTTTTTTAATGTGTAAGCAGCTTCACGCTGGGTGGGATTTATAAAGGTTAAGTGTTCATGCGCAGAGTTTTATAAATCTGACTTTTGGTTGCCATACTCTGAAATAAAACAAGGGGCACACTAACCATCAGGATGCGCCTTGGTTCTTTGTATCTGATGTTGATTGTGGAACCATCAGGCTGGACCAGCACAACAGGGTAGAATCGCTCATATTTCTGACGACCACATCGGACAACTGAGGTCTTGTTGGAATTCAGCTGAGGCGTGTGCGTGTGAAGCTGTGAAACCTGGCCAAGACGGAATGTGGGAGACCACACCAAAAACGCAGAAAGGCAACCTCTCTGGGTGAACATATGAGAAACACACCTGCAGGCAGAGTCAAACAACCAGGTATATAAGAACAGGCCAGACAAACACTTCCAGACAAATGCAGAGTAAGTAGTAAATTTCCCTGTGCAAATATTAATCAAAATGCATAACTTAAAATTTTAAGGATTACTTTAAAAGGATTTTATGGTTGTACAATTACATCATAACGTGTCTAAGTATTAGGAGATAGTTCTATGCTTTATCTGCATGTTATTGTCTATTCTGACGGTGTAACTCATGGGAAAAGTCTCATTAAATATTTCCTAAGACTTCAATAACTTTCAACTGTTTTGACTATAAGTGGACTCAATTCATTGTTCGTTAAACGATACAGCATGAAAGAACTTAAATGTATTTCTTTATGGGAAAAAAAATCACCATAACATCAGATCTAAATCTATGTTTTAACTGGCTACATTTGTGCGACGAGCTGTAACGTTAGCACTATCCGAGGACGATTAAAAAACGTAACGCGTCCTGTTGCCATACAGGTTAGCTGTGATATGTTACAGGAAATAGAGCCGTTCTGTCCCAGTTAACGTGCTCGGTGTGTAACACAACATGCGGACTCTATCCATATTCTTGTTTGTTTAAAAACATTTGTATCGAAACATGAAGCATTAATATTACCGTAACGACAACTTCTGCAGTGTGGAAAGCTTCATCAAAGACATATCGGATAAAAGGACCACAAATTATAAAATACAGAGTCAAAAAAAATCACGTTAAGCGGACAGGAAGTACTTTGCCAGAAGGTCAACAGTGGAGCGCTCACATATTATGTCCGACTAAAGCTATATAATGCGGATATTGGTTCCGCCGTTACTAGCTTTGTCATGTGATGAGGGAGTGTTTTGACAACCACAGCACAACTGTAAATGTAAGACTTTTTCACTTCCTTTAAATACACTCGACACCGTTCATTATTAAAGTTTAGGAAGTGTAGCTCGATAGCTAAATAGACAAAGTGAATGTAGCTAATATAATAATTCGGGAAATGCGTCAAAGCGGAAAGTTGGGAAGGTTTAGGTAAACAAATGTCCGGTATCCGATGTCAGTCATTGTATTGTCTGTGCGTAACATCAGGCAAAGCGTCTGAAAAGCAAATCTAGAGTTTTCGTCACAGACGTAGAATCTACGTGTACGGTAGGCTGGCGTAACTGAAGACCGTATGGTTGTTTTCACAGTGCCCTCAGATTCCGCCACTTGTTACAGCCTTATTCTGAAATTGTCTAGATTTATTTTCCTCCTCAGTGGTCTACACAAAGTACTCCATAATGACAAATCGAGAATTTTTAGATTTTTTTTGTGTGTGTAAATTTCTTAACTACAAATTGAAAAGTGCAGGTGTCTGAGTATTTTCCGAAGGTACTGCATATGTGAATCGAGCTGTTGACTTCCGTTAACACAACAATGATACAACGGAATAATGTGAATAGAATGAATCTGTATGCGTGTCATTTGTGTCTGTTACTAGGTAGAAGTGTTCATTATTCAACTGCGATGGCCACTGCAGGCTGGGCAGAAAGATTGGTTCTAACCCAGATGATACTCGTATGGATGCTGAGTAGCAGTTCAGGTGAGTCACTCTGATGGCCTGTCAGTAACTGGCCAAGAGTCATGTGTGTGTGTTTTTTATAGTTTTTATTTTTATTTTTTATGATTAAGTACTTTGGGAAAGTGCTTGACAAAGTATTGCCTCTTGTGTTCTTTCTAGTGTTCTTCCTGCAGCCATAACATTTTTTACTATTTTTTTATTTTTTTATATAAGTATGTTTGTACTCTGTATCATTTTCTAGCCTTAGCTGTATTTAGCATTGCTAGATCAAGTTAGCTAACTCCTTTGGCTCTGATTTTTACATTTGATCATCATTGCTGTTGTTTGTTTTGTAAGGATCTTTTTTTATTTCATTTTTTGTAAGATAACCACGGTTACGCTTGAACTTTTTTGCCTTACAATTTCTTGTCAGATAAATGAAGTTTAATCATATGTTATCTTATCCTACAACATTCGTAGTGTGCTGTGTCTACAGTAGAGTAAGAAATTTAGATCATCCATGCATAAAATATTAAACATCGCCAGGAACGTTAAGAATCATTACGGTTAAATTGGAGTGTTTGAACTGTGACATGCAGGTATAAAGCAGGAAAAACTCTTATCTTTCTGTTTCTTGTCTGCCAGAGTCCACAGTGCATTTATTTGCTCCCCCTGCTGTCACCCTGGAGCAACACTCCAAAGCCAGCGTCAGCATTTATACCAGGTAACCATAGAAACACAGTATTCATGATGACTTAACAATGTAAGTAAATGTATTATATAGGAGACCAGAATGTTCTACCACTCGTTGCTTTTCTTCTCCAGGGCAAGTAATGGATTTGTCACAAACATAGCCACGAGGCAATTCATGCTGCATAGTTGTGGAGTGAGAGAGCATTGAACTTTGACTAAGTCGACTTATAAACATCACAACCTAGAATCCAATGCAGCGACAATAAAAAAGGCGATCTATGAGTACGAAAGCTTGTATGTTTAATATAACAGTGATTCATTAAGTTGGAGATAAAAGAGTAAAATATCAAGTAATTTGAACCTATGATTTGAAATTGCAAAGAGCTGACACCATTTTGCCTCAGCTGAACTGAGCTGAAACGAGATCATTTTGCTTAATTTGTGTGTGTTGAGTTTGTTCTGTTGTACTTAATGTATTACCGATTGTTCTGGATCTTTTTTCACCTACAAATTAATAAATTAAACATAAATTAAGTGTCGGATGTTGCATTGGAGTTGCTTGTTTAAAGTCTGGAATAGATAGATAGATAGATAGATAGATAGATAGATAGATAGATAGATAGACAGATAGATAGATGCCTGCAACAAATTGGAAACGAGAGCAATTCTAATAAAGACGATACTTTCTTCTGATGAATCATTCATATTGGATATCTGGTCAAAACACCGTTCACATCATAGCTGTCGTTCAAGTAAAAGTGAAATATATATATATATATATATATATATACAGTATATACATACACATACAACAAGAATACAGGTTTAGCAGGCCGTGTGTTTTTGCCAACCCCCCTCCCTCCCAGGGAGGAGTTGTACAGGTGTATGGCCTGGGGGACAAAAGAGTTTCTGAGTCTATCCATGGAGCAGGAATGCTCTCAATTGGGGGATGTGACCTTGTATCATCTTTTATGATCCATACATGCATTCCTTTAGTTTGAGTTGGAACAAAAAAAACAACAAAACTCTTGCTTATTTTATTGTGAAATAGCCGCCTGTAAAAGTCTGCTCACTCTGCTGTCCTGCATGGATTTTCTGTCTATCCAGCTCCCCGGTGAACCAGTCATTTGTAATCCTGTTGAATGTGACGTACAGCTCCAAGGCCAACTACTCATCCATCATCACGCTGCCTGAGCAGGTACACAGCCAAAGGAAGCAATTTTTCAAGAGTGTTCAAGCTTTTATGAAAAGGTTCATTGACTGGTAACTTTCACAAATGTTCAGATGATTCTTATAATGTTACACCAGCTGTCTTGAGGGACACGTTCATTTGGCAACAATGATAATCTCAAGTTTGGTAGAAAAATTAAAAGTGTAGAATGAGATCCAGCAACCACATTCCTTATTATTCCTGACTAGATTTTTTATTTGTGTCACTAAGATGCAGAAAAACATAAACACACAAGTTTCATCAACAAGTTACATACATTGACCAGTTAAAAGTTCTAAATTAGAATTTAGAATTGAATGTGTCATTTTCAAGTAGTTGTAATATTCAAGTCTGTACCTGCGTGATCTTTGCTGGAGTATAGAGATCTTTTCATGTGATTTGTTGTCCTGCATCAAACAAAGAGCAAATTAGCTTGACACCATTAGTTGGGACGTGTTGTTGTTGTGTGTGTGATTTAGGTACCGTTTCCTGAAGGGGAAACCTCTGTCAATTTTGAAGTGGCATCACATGATGTCGGCCAGATCACCACTTACCTGATGACCAACAACACACCGATTGACAGGTGAGTGCCAGGGCTGCATGCTGCAAACTGACAATACCATGCTGAAAAAGTATAAAGAGCATATTTTTTTATATGCCTGATTATAAAAATTGAAGAGTAGAATCTGGTGGAGCAGCATCTAATCCTAATCTTTTCGCTCACTTGTCTCACCACCAGGACCCGTTTCATGGTTGTCCATAGCAAGACTCTGTCAATAATCAATCAGGTGATAGGGTGGTTTTATTTTGTGGCCTGGTCGATCTCCTTCTATCCACAAGCCTGGGAAAACTACAGAAGGAAAAGGTAATTATCCGGCAGTGACTCTCTCTCCTCCATCTTTCCAGGTTTACACACTGGGTTGATTTACCTGAGCTGTTCTTTCTGATTTCACTGAGCAGAATGATAGCCTGATGTTATTTCTGTTGCCAAGGAATGGAACTGTCTTTGTAAAAGAAGTTAAAATCCATACCGGAGAAAATATTTTTGATGCATAATAGAGACTTGAATATATTATATTTAATATTGGACATCTTGAAAAATTATTTTTAGACCTTTACCGTTACATATTACTGCCAATCATCTTAATTCTGTAATCGCAAATATAGCATTGATGACATGAGTGTTTGGGAAAGTTTAAGATAATGTCAATGTTAATTTACTGTCCACTCAACTAGAAGTTGAATATTTGCTTTTTGCCTATTCAGCGTTGTAGGTCTGAACTTTGATTTCCTGGCTCTCAACATAACCGGCTTCATCGCCTACAGTGTCTTCAATGTAGGACTCTTCTGGATACACTACATCCAGGTCAGGAAACATGTACATGGAATCATGAGGTGACGTGATTCAGCTGTTCTGTTTTATGATAAAAAAACAATTGTTACAGATTATTTGACAAGTTACTGAAAGCGACCCCCTTGCAACCACAACCATGACACATTTTGGCTTTACCCCTCAAATGCTACTCTGTTTCAAAACAGCTCTCATTTTAATGACTAATTAATTGCCCATTTATTTTGGTGTATAAAAGTTGAAGATGCTCCGGCGTCAATTCTTAAAGCTTTGTATCTGATGAAACTTGGTATGGAATTGTGATCACATAGATTGTAACATTTTATTTGAACATCAGACATTTTCCTTTTTGTCTGTGTGTGTGTGTGTGTGTTCTTTCTGCAGGAGGAGTTTCTCAAGAGGAACCCTAATGGAATTAACCCTGTCAACGCTAACGATGTCTTCTTTAGTCTTCATGCTGTGCTGCTGTGTTTGGTCTACATTTGTCAGGCATTTGTATATGAGGTGTGTATGACTGAGAGGCTGTTCATGATGTTGTAGTGCTTTCGTTTGTGCTTCTACTACACAAGTTAAAGTATAATATAAATAATAACACTTTTCAAGAGCAACTGTAGTCAAAGTCAATGTCAAACACTCAAACACAATCATTAAAAATAAGCACGTCTTGTCAGTACAAAGTGGCTTTTATTCATTTCCTGACTCAGCCTGTCCGAACATCTGTCCATGCTATCCAGGTAAATTATCCAGGATCTGAGATCTGATCATGGGACTTGCATGTATGCCTTGCATTAACAGGTATCTGGGTTATCTGGATATGCTGTTTGCATGGTGATCAGATCTCAGTATAAGCAGGCCATCACTCTATCTAAGCCCCTCCTCCCTCCTTGCTCTATGCAATCCTTTTATTCAATAACTAATAAAATTTAGACTCTGGCTGCCACCATTCACAGCAACTCTCTTTCAAATAACTTAATGAATCTGGTTTCAGTTATAAATGGATTGTGCTTTAATGTGAATGTATCTATGATTTCAGTCAGTGATACTATTTTGTCACCAGAAAGACTCTCTCTCTGTCTCTCTCTCATCAGAGAGGAGGTCAAAAGGTGTCCCGAGTGGCTTTGTTCTTGTTGGCGGTTGGCTGGACATTTGCCCTTGTCAGCCTTTTCCTGGCTGTTGCCAAACAGATCACCTGGTTGGATTACCTCTACTATTTTTCCTACATTAAATTGGCAGTCACTCTGATCAAATATGTGCCACAGGTAGGTAATACACTTTTTTAATCTAATAATTCCACACTCAATACTGGAATACAGTCTTAATGCAATCCAGTCTGAATGAAATAATGTTCAAAAAGCATTCCTCTTTCGTGAAATCCATAGCACAGTAAGTGTGTGTTTGTTTTCTCAGGCCTACATGAACTACAGAAGAAAAAGTACTGAAGGCTGGAGTATTGGAAACGTCTTGCTGGACTTCACGGGGGGAACCCTCAGTATTCTACAGATGATCTTACAGTCCTACAACAATGGTAAGAAGGACTCTGACTAACCTGGTTTGGCCAAATCTTAAAGCCACAAAAGACACAATTTCAGTTCATGTGGTAATCCCCAAGTATTCAGAGATCACCTATGTCTAATTGGATTTTGGAGAAATGAACAAGACTTGACTTCTTGGTGAACAAGACTTGTTCAATGACTATGCTGAAGAATTTCAAAGTTTATTTTCATGAGTATAAATGTCTTGTATGTTGATGTAGACACTTTTTGTAAGGAGTCAGACATGTAGTGCATTAACAATAAAAGCCTAACGTCAAAAAAAGCCATCCCAGTGGTATATAATGCAAACACGGTAGTCCTTACGTCTGTCGTTTCTAAATCTGTACCCATGGGACAAACCGAATGGTGTGTGTGTGTCCTGACTATTGATGTAAATGTATCTGTCTCTCCAGATGAATGGAACCTGATCTTTGGGGATCCCACTAAGTTCGGCCTGGGGTTGTTCTCTGTGGTGTTTGACATCCTCTTCATTGTGCAGCACTACTGTCTCTACAGAGGAACTTCTCAGTATGAAGCTGTTCCAGACCACTACCACTGATACACACCACCACAAATAACAATATGTTGAAAGGGAAATGAAAGAGGTCACTGAGAAGTCTCCTGAGACCCGAGTGGAGCGTTTCGTGGTGAAATTACTGTACACACATTGAGTCACAAGGGGCACAAGCTGCAATGGAAATGCAAACTGTTCTGCGCATTGACCAAAGCAGAAATTTACTGATTATACTGCTCTTTTCATGTTTTTGCATCTTTATAGTTTTGATATGCGAAAGTCAATAAATCAGATTTGATATTTCTCATTACCTTTCATTCATTTCCAATTTAAAGGCTTCTAAAATGAACGGAGTTGATCCACCATAGCATCTTCTAGCCACTGCAGGAAAGGCCGTTCATTATTCATTCATTATTACAGACCGCTCACCCCTAGAACATTATTACTGTTGTCTTTTGGACAGTGTGACATCTGAAGACCACTTACATCAGTTATCATCATGCATCCTTTGTTTCGAGGGCCAGTCCTTCTACCCCTTCATAGCCCAGAAACCAGAGTGATCAAAACGCTATAATTCATGTATATATTTATTTTAGTTAACAATTATTATCGTTGGACACGTTATTACCCCACAATGCTCCAGAAATGTTGCGAGCCGATGAAATCATTCAAAAAGTACACTCTGATTTCTGGATTTCTTCTATAAGTACAGTGTGATCACAATAACGGACAAACACAATTTGCATAGTGATGATAATGAAAACTCATAATTGTTCAGTAAATTCTCAGTGAGTATTTAAACATGGTCTATTTTTAAAGTGAGATTTTGGCTTGAGAGGCACTGCTTAAAAACACTAAAAATGTGCCTACTGCAATCAGGGAACAATAAATTAAAAACTGTTATCGTTTAAGTATTTTAAATTCCTCAGGACACACTTGGTGGAGTTGGATCTCGGCTCACATGCTTTTACGATCAGGTTTACACTGTGAAGCGTTAAACCTGATAAATTAACCCCTTAAAAATGAATTGGTTATTGAGTATAATTTTAAGCAAACCCTTCCAGTTTATTAAAGGAGTTAAAATATATTTATTGCCTCTTTTCACAGTAGTAACCTACTAATAGCTGTTTATACTAAGTATAAATGGCATGAAACAAATATAATTTTTATGTGCAAGACATTTTATTTCCCCAGAATGCATCCTGATAAATTTGGTAACTTGGGAAATATTGGGTATTTAAATAGAATTCAAAATAAGACTTTATGAAGATGGACGGATCGGTGTTAACTTCAGTTTCATCTTCAAAGAATTTCAACATAACACTTTCTATAACTTTTCTAGCTTCCCATAATCGATAATCCTGTATGGTATAGATAAAAATTAATTTACAGATCATCCACAACCTACATTGAGCAAACTGTTAACACGGTGCAACCAGGCACTGCTTGTGTAATTCATTCACACATTCACAATTGTGGAAAATTATATATACACTGAGCTCCATCCCGCCATGTCCTCTGCACCTACAGACCAACCATCTGAATGTTCTGTTAATTGTTTTTTTTCTGAATATTTGGACTGCATTTCTATAGTCCAAAATTCTATGTATTTTAAACAACCAATATATTTTTAATGTTAATTCACTCATTGATATTTGCATAACTCTTGTAAACATGTTATGAGATGGTGGGCTCACTTCAATAACGGAGCGCAGTGAATTATCCCTGAACAATACTTGTAGCACACATTACTACAGCGGCAAACCGTCCACCGTTTCTGCAATCTCTCTCGTGTTTATTTTGCATTGTGTTTTATATTTGCCATAGCTTGAGACTTGAAGTTATCAAAATACACAATGGACATTGAAAGCTTTCCTGCTTAATGCATCATATGGCAGGCAGCCTCTTATAGTATATAACAGTTTTATTTTCTATTTACATTCAATTTGTTATATAAATATAATACATACTGTTCAGAAAAGCTGTCAAATAAACACAGAAGGGCTTGATCACAAACACTTAAGAGAATTACGGTGGGGTGACGGGGGGCTGAATAGTGGAATTCTGGAAAATCAACTGTGTGCACACGAGGATGTAAGTCCGTAATATCGACAAAGAATGAGCAAGGGGCACACTGAAGAAGAGGCAGGAATCAGGAATTCAGTCAGGCTTTTGTGGTCTGCTGAGGAGGAGCAACAAACCAGACTGAAGGTTCAGCTTGAACAGAAAGTGTCAGCAGGGTGCTCTCAGATTGATCACACTGTCTATGGAAAGAGTCTCTGCTTCAGTGACTGACACTTGAAAACTCTACCATTATTCAGTCATGGATTTTAGAAACGTTTTCTCCCTCTAATTGGTGGACTGGGGTAGCTGAAGAGAAAGAGGGAAGACCGAAAGAGTTTCAGACGAAGGCTGACAGCGACAAACACCCAAGCTGCTATGATACATTAGGATGGTTTCCTGTTTGTTTTTTTTTCTGTGACCTCTTCATGATTTCCCCCACAGCATCCATGTACTTTAGTACCATTTTTTTTAGATATTATAATCTAAAATCAGGTCCAAGTCACAATGAGAAGTATTAGTGGATGTTTCCAGATGAGTTTTTGATAATGATTAGTGGTGGTGAGGGAGTGCGAGGGGTGGGATTGAGGGTGTTCGTCACCGTTGTCTTATCTACTGTTCAAACATAAGACAGTTCTAATATTCTGTCTGATCACTTCATCCTGAAGCTTAACACATAAAATCTAAAAAATAACAGTTTAATTTAATATAAACCTTCTATTGTACAGATTACCGCTGCTGTCCCTGCTGGCAAACTCTGAGAACTGAAGAAGGATGATGGTGCGATCTGTGTTGAGATCAGTCCTCTGCTCACTGCTGCTGCATCCTGGATGCTGAGAGATGACTTCCAGCTCAAGCGTTGGTGATGATAATGAGTGCGGGACTGGCTGTCTGCTGGCTACTCTCACACATGGAGGCCTGCCGTGCCACCCTGGCAAACACTCGTGGCGTGTTGAGGTTGTAGACGCCGGCCTGGAGGAAGCAGGCTCGTAAAGACAGACACAGCACCTCTTGAGCCTTCAGCTGTAGCTTGTATTGTGTCTGACCCACCCAGGTGAATGCACTGTGGACCTCCAGAGACTCTGAACTGAGTGGGACAACAGACAGAACAGACATCACTAACAGACTGATACATGCTTCAAATAAACACACACTAAACACAAACCAACACTGCTGTCAGTGTATTAACTCATTCATTTATTGAACACATTTGTAGAAAATGCAGTTTTAAATAATTCCAGATTACATGCTGTCGTAATTTACCAGGTCTTAATTTTTGTGATATCTTATCTTATAGATAACATAACATGCAAATGACAAACTACTATAATAACACCTCTTCCAGAACAAACATTAATGAAGGCCAATACTTGATAAATGGGGGAAATATGTATTTTATTTAATATGGATATGCTATAAAGCCTCTGCAAAGCATTGTTTACACCAGTGTACTAAATCCTTTATACTATATTTACTGTTTAGTGTGTATATTAAGTAGTTTGGTATTCAGCATATTATTTGTGTATTTACTTACATACAAACATTACAAACACTATTAAAGAGACTATATGTATCTGTATAGAGGATTTACCTGGGGCTGTTGTGTCGCAGGTCAATTAGGACTTCAACTTGAGCCAAGGAGCAGTTTGCAAGAGACAGAGTGACTGGAACCACACACAGACTAAACACAGTGAAGAAACAGACATTTATTTTCTTTATCTTCTCCTCGGGACCACAAGTTTTTCATTTTCATTTTAGTTTGGGTTTTGACATACACTAAATTTACACTTAGGAAAACATTTTAAATAACCAAAATGGCATCTCAGAGCTTCCATGGAATTATTCTTCTCAGGCTTTGAATATCAGGGACTGGAATACTAAATTAAGATGGGTTGAAGTAGTTTCAGGAAGTGAAAAAATTCAAAATTTGATTTGTTGAATGTAATTGACTGTAAGCATCAGCACTATTTTATACCTATTTTGTTTTTGCTTTGGGAAATTAATTTGATTGATTAATTAGATTAATTCTATTGTAATATAAACACGTATGCGTCACCTGTTCTGCACAAACAGATGGCTGTAGGTTTCAGGATACAGCAGATTAGTTTTGATGAGCTGGGACAGTTCTGCAACCGCAGGAGGGACTGGAGGAGGAAGCTCCGTTTTAAACTTCAGCAGCACCATTTCCTGATTTTCCTGCAAAGGAAATAAACGCCAGCCCACATTTATGATCATCATTTAGTGACAGCTCTAGTCATGATAGATATTTTGCATATTAAGTTCTTAAACCCTTGTGGCTATAACCATTATCCACCAATAACAAATTGTAACAGTGTAGGGGGTGTGATATCAACCGAGCATCCTGAAAATGAGAAGAAAATGAGTGTGTGTTCCTACCTCTTTGGGAATCAGTGAACAGGCTTCTTTTCCAATGGTCTGCAGTGCCACATGGAGCTGACCTTCCAGGATCAGCTGTTTGTTGTCTTCAACTACATAGGCCTGCAAAGACACAAATCACAAACACTGACTGTACAATCACTAAACAAATTTACAAGTAAGTTATGTAATGTTTCTTGTCATGGCTATTCTGTGTACAGTGTTTGGATTGTTCCCCAGTATTTTGTATTACGTCATATGGATGCATTGTAGCATGGAACAAATTACTAATTGTCAGACTTATTATGACTAAATCGCAAGGATGTCCTATGAAATACTCGTGATGATGAAATAATACTTAAGTTGAAGTTGGATAATTAGCTGAATCCCTTTGTTGACACATTTATTAGATCAGACTTCATGCATAAGTATTCATTCATACATGGAAAAATTATTTTGGGTAAATGAAGACTCTCGCCAAACTAAAAAAAACAAAGTAAAGAGCCTCACATAGCTGCTTAGCTTTGTCATGTAGAAAACAAAGAATTATGTCACTGGCAATATTTGGAAAAGTAGTGCAGCAATAATAACATCAGTTGGCTTGGTTATGTCAAGGAGACTGTACCTTCCAGATTATGATTATGTTGAGGTCCAACTCATTGCACTTCTTGACAATGCTGGTGACGTCAGTAACTATGTCTTCAGATGGGACAGAGCCCTGACTCCTGCTGTGGGTAGATGGCTTGACTGATGCTGCATCCGATTTCCAACAGCACCGGAAGAAGAAATCTCCACAGGGTGTGGTGGAGCTGATGATCTGGACAGGAGAGAAAGATGTACACACAGAAAAGACATGCATTGTCATCTGTTACAAAGATGTAAATGTTTAGATGAATTTAAGGGCTAAAAGTGAGTAATATTCCAAAAACTCTTCACTATCAGGACAGACAAGTCAAAACAAGAACACGTCTTTTTTCTCTCCTGTTCATGTCAACATATCAGTGTAACTGATGTACTTACCCGTTCATTTCCCAGATTAAGGTCCGCAAAAATGTATTTCCCTACAGTGTCTAAAGTATCAGGAAACCAAAGACAAGGCACAGCAGTTAATTATTTGATAATGCAGATGTATTTGAAGTGGAAAAAACATTTGTGTTGTATTTTTAAATGAAAGTACCTTGATGGGGTTTGCATGGCATGGCTCTGAAGCACAGCTTGGCTCTTTCTCTGCTTGTGAGTTTACAGTCTGGAAGTGAAGATGGCAGATGCAGAGAAGCTTCACTGATAGTTTACAGTTTCATTGTTATTTTGTTGTCAATGTGTTCTCACGCATTTTTGCGACGTGCATCAATGAATGGCATACTGTTGTGACGTTTACTAATATTCTGTTCGAATTATGAGTGAAAAGTTTTCTCTTATTATAATTCTGTGTGTATGTTGAATCTGAGACTGATTAATATTATACGGAATATTAATGATTGAAAAATAAATGAGTGCGCTCATAGAAAGATTTTTTTTTTTTTTTTACCAATATGTTCCCACGTCCAAAACATCACAGTAAGGTGCACGTTTAAACAGATTGTGGAACCAAACAAATAAGAAAGCAACAATGTAACAAAAGGTAAAATTATACAGATTATAAAATTTATTCAGATTCAAGACTCTCACCTTTGTCCTTGGCAGGGTTGATACATTTGTGGAGCCGCCAGTGTCGACTGCTGCTTGAGACCTGCACAATATGGAATTCACGCACACCAGCTTCACTCTGTAGAGAGCCAAACATACAAGATAATTAACATGTTTCCTTGTATTATCAGCGCGCAGAAAATTAAAACAAACAACAAAAAGTTCAAACAACAAAAAGAAAAAGGAATGGGCAAACTGCACGCAGTGTGATGAGTCAGACAGGATGTGCCACAAATAGACACAACTGTCAGTTAAAATACCAGTCATTTTTAAATTGTTAATCTGATGTCAATAATGTAAGAATGATGTATACCAAACTATTTGGTTATTTATTTATGTAATTAAATAATCAATTTGTTGAGATTGGGATTGTGTATTTATTGTTTATAACCTCTAATGTAAGTACAATACACACACAGTTTACCTCAGCCCCATAACTCTAGTTCAAAATATATAATCAATATACAGGTACGTAATCAATTAGATCGTGACTCTGACTACTTTGCACAGGACAGCACGACGACATTAAAAGTCGCCATTGAAAGAGTATGTTCTGTCTGGTTGTAGCAGCACTCTACTATGTGTCTCACCGTATTTATGTTCTCCACATCCACAAAGACCAACATGCCTCCAGCTCTGTCATCCTGATTCTCCTGTGCTGGAATGCTGCTACGGCAAGCAGATGCCCGAACACTGAGAGACCGACTGGCACAGATAAATACTGTGTGACGCAACACCCTGTGACTTCATATTACAAGACATGGGACAGAAGAGATAAGAAACAGAACTCTTTAAAAACATTTATGTTGTATTTTGTAAGACAAAAAAACTTATAGCTCTCAAAAACCACAATTTTATCTTTTGTCCAGACAGTGTATTGTACGTATAATATCTGATATTTCTATATAAGGTTTACCTCAATGACTATTGCCATTGGTAATATCTAGATTTGCCACATTGGACAGTTTAATGACACCGTATGCCAAACTAAAAATTTAAGACAATCCCCACCACACTAATGTTAATGTGCTAATCCATCAGAACCAGGGTTCTATCACAGATTGTTAACCGGAATTGACAGATATAACAGCAAATCAGTGTTGTGATACTGATTACCCAGATTAATAATTTATTAATTAAGATGAGTGTGTTGTTTCTGTAATCTAAATATACATGTATAAAAGACTCAACATACTTCCACATCAGAGCACAACACATGGAGTATCATAAGATGTTTTCACATTTGAGAGACCATAGTGGTTGCCTTGTATGTCAATCTAATCCCTTACAACAATGTGTGTATGCATGAATGCATGCACGCACTTGTGCACAAACACATTTACCATCTGTCCAATCCAGTCCTTCAATTTTACCTGATTTTTCCCGCCTTTTCACAGCTCTCGTAGTAGAATACAAAGTTGATTTCATGTACTCCCTCTTGATCCGGTCCTCTAAGCCACAGAGGCAGCTGGGTGGATTCGCCTGGCTGCAGAGTGCCACCGTCTACTGGGATTTCAATCACACCAGATGGCTGACTGAAATCCTCTGCTGAAACCAACATCTCTGTTCCCACGGAGCCTGTCAGGGCCTCAGGAGACGTAGCCAAGGTTTTATAGGCAGAACAGTTTTCAGCTGAGGTTGGGGTGAGCGGTGTTAGGGGTGTTGTGGCCTGACTGCCAAATGTGAAGAAATCTGGGTGTGTGGAAGCCACTCGCAGGCCACACAAGGCAACACAGCTGACATTGCAGAACTCAACGTATGCCTTTCTAATCTCCCCACATAGAAGAGCCGTGGGGAACTGCAAGAAAAACACCTGGGATACACAGACAGACAGGGCATAATTAAGCAAATTACAGTTTATTTTGTATTGTTTTTCTGGTAACAATATATATTTTGTGAAGTCCAGAGGAGTCTGCAGTACCTCCATTAGGGGCATGGGTGGTGTTATGATAGGTTCCAGGCGTCGATCAGGTCCATGTCGAACCAACATCTTGTCCTCTTTGGTTTGATTGAGCCGTGGGCCACGAATCTTCAGGTCTTGTCTGCCACGAACCTTCAAATCTAGCATCTGTTGGCCTAGAGACAGAAGGAAAAGCACATTATTGCTAGACCTTCTGCAAATTATTTAGCAGAATATAGCATTACTGTATTTCCTCCAATTATTTATTTTCATTATCTTCATGTCAACTAATTTATTTTACAGATTATGTAATAGAATTGATTTGAATGAACTGCTGGTAAGTAGAAGTCTGTCCTGATAGCCACTTGTGCCACTTGCACAAGTGGCTCTTCACAATGCTCTTCACAAAATCTATTGAGCCAAAAGTCATGTAAATGATAAATCAAAGCAAAATGTTGATAAGATGGCCTGTGTTACCGTCAGTGCTCTGAGTCGTTTCTCCAGAGGAGGCAGCAGCCAGGTTATACACCACACCCTGGATGTTAAGCTGGCCAGTCCTGTGTGGCAGCAGCCTAAGTCGAGCCTGAGACAAGAACAAGAGTGACTGACTCCATGGCACTTTCATGCACTCTGTTCTTTTCCCATCATCCTCTTTTTAGAGTAGTTGGGTATTCGGTTCAATGCAGTTAAATTCAGTTAAAATATTCAGTTTGACGGATCATAGAGGCACTCTGAATACTGGCCAACCAATATCACCCACAACACAGCCTTTCTGTCTGAAAGAGGAGTAAAATAATACAGTCCAAACAAACACTGAGCATATTGTATATCAACATATACAACATCTGAGATCATGTTGTGGGAGACACAAACAAAACCATAATGTTTATATTACAGCAGATCTAATGCCTGATGTGTATTTAAGAGTTGTTTATATAATATGATTGTTAGGTGGAAGTACTTTCACCTGCAGGGTTGTTAAAAGAAAACAAGAGCAGCTCACCGTTTTTGTGTCCTCTGGATTCATGTGAAACTCTGCAATGATCTCAGTAGTAATTATGTCATCTTTTTGTGTTATCTGCATAAGAAAAACAATATCTGTAAAACTATAACTTATATTTGGTTTATAATACATGTGTGTACCAAAAGAATAAGAATCAGTACTTCTAAGCCAGCTGCCCAAAAAACAAAATCAAATTTGCTTAAAATGCATACAAATGCACAGAAAGACAAAGAGAGATTACAGTGCAAAGAAGGAATGAATAAAAAGGAATAACAAAGTATAACAAATGAAGACAAAGACAGTGCACAATACTGTCTTCACTGAGTCTTTTTTTCATTAGAATAACAGTTTTTAATATCCAGGATTACTAAAATTTCATAAACATAAGCATGACGTCCACCATGATTGCTGGTCTATGTGGGGCTAGACTACCATATTTGGAAAAGAGACTCAAATATAGATTATCTCTACCTTCAGTCTATTTTGATTAAAAAGGAGGCAGGCTCCTTCAAAAGGGATAACTCGTGTAACTACTGTAATCGCCTCACCCCAGGAGTCAGGGCCTCTTTGTCATTGGTGATGGCCTCTGCTGCTGTCTCCTCCTGTGATGTAGTGACGCCATCGGGAAGGAATCTCCAGAGCAGCGAGAGGTTGCACAGAGCCAGAGAAACCTTGAGAGGGTTCCTGAATGTCACTTCAACTATGATGGGCTCTGCAGAGACACAAGACAAGGCAATTTGCATGGCACCATTCAGACACAAAGGCAATTCAAAGGGATTTACAAAGACATAAAAAAAACCAATAAATTAGTATTAGTACCCTCTACTACAGCCAAGGGGTAGCGCAGGTTGTCTGTTTGGTTATTCAAGCAGCACTGGGTGGGCTGGAAGTTTCCAGGAAGGACACCTCTGTTAGCAGCAGTCACAACCTGCTCCTCTAAGTGACACCACATGGCTGCCAGGTCCTGGTCATATTCTTGATCCAGCGACACATGAGTTGCAGCTTGTTTTTCACCTGCACACCATTAACCAGACAGAAAATATTAATGTTGTACTTCACAAACGATACTGTCAGTTACAAATTATATACTGTAGACTATATAGAATTTTCCTGACTCAGTCCATGCATTCATGCATGCAAACAAATGTCAACATTGTACAGAATGTATTGTCTACTGAAGGAGGGCTCTTATACCAAGCACAGCTGGGTGGTATTGTTCCATAATTACTAAATGTAATTTGCATGTGTACACTGTATGTGACTGTGATCTAACTTTAGTTCTTCGAAAATACATGACAAGACTGGGGTTCCAAGAACTACTGTGAATGCCCGTAGAGCAGGGGTGCTCAAACTTGTCTAGTAAAGATCCACTTACAAATTTTGGACAAGGTCAAAGGTCCACAACAATGTAGGTAAAATCATTTTTCTCTGTCCATTCCTCTTTGAATTCTTTGTTGCATTGATCCAACTTTTCTTTTCCTTATGAACTTTGAGAATGACACTAAACTACATTTGATTACTGGAAAATCCCCTCCCCCCAATGTATTTAAGTATATGTGTGTTACCCTCTGCAAGACAGCGTTCATGACCAAAGTAGACTCTGGTGGCTGAGCTGTGGATGCATGGCAGAGGCAGCTGGGGAAGTTCAATTTCGTTTCCCCCCGTCGCACTCTGAAACACAAACTAACAGCTTAGTAAATACCCAAACCCTAACAAGAGTATACACTGAGTTTGGTTTAAAGAATTTTCAAACAGAGGCAGAGAATATGTTAGAATAGAGTAATGAGCGATCACCGATCGCAATGAGTGTTAAGCAATTTAATAAAAACATGTATGAATCAGTTAAACTTTCCCCTTATTTTACAATATTCATTTTACATCAAATGAAGAACTTTGTTTCATAAATCTTTCCTGCTTTACGGCCAACGGTTACTAACTTTAATTGAAGCTACTTGGATGGAAGAGTTTAGCTTGTGATGATTTCAGTAACATGGCAATGAACAAACAGATACTACCTTGTAAACATAGAGATACTCTCGAAGGAAGGCCGCCTGCTGTGTGGCCGTCTGTCTGCTGTCATTGGTTAGGATCTGTCTGAAGGCTGATACAGCGTTCTCTTGTTGGTTAAGTGTGAAAGACTGCCGACCAATAGTGAAGTTGATATGGTCCTCTGCCAAAGACCAACCCTTCTCCTTGTACACCTGCATGGCCTGACAGTAACAGCGTAATGCATGCCTCCTCTACAAAAACAGTGAAGGGTGAGGGGGGAACAGAACAAACAGCAGACCAATAGAAAGAGGAGGGGACGAGAAAAGAAAGTTAGGAAAAGGGAGAACATAAAAGAAGAATGAGAAGACAGTCAATGCATCCATAAAGCAAGAATCATAAAGTCCACTTGAGAAAAAATGTATTTATAATTTGCGTGTCTGAATCCTTCAATGCTATTGATGACCTAAGCTGTAGATAAATGTATCATGCACTGATTTACGATCACATAACCTAGGCCTGCCTTAAGCTGTGAAATTGAAGATTTAATATGCATGTCAACTACATAAGAAAAGCTGTGGGCAGGAAGGATCTGTGGATCTCAGTGATATAGAATGAGAGGTGAGGCATTAATTAGTACTTGAGAGAATGACAGACGTTTTCTTGTAAAACAAGAAGTTCAGAGAAATGTCAAAATCCACTAACACCGTTTAAAGGGTAAATGAGAGGCACCGCCTTAAGGCAAGCTTTTAAACAAGTGCAACAAATAAAATAGCTTCAGCTTGTTATACCCTGAAAGCATTTACTGGTAAGTGATATAAGTATAAGCAGTGTGTCACTATGTGTCATATTGAGCAATTTGTTATCTTCTTTCAGACACTGCTAGAAATTTGAGTGTAACAATGCTTCAGATACTTACCTGTCCTGCTTTGCTAAAACGATGGCCAGCTAGGATCATATGAAAGGCAAATTTGCGCACCATGGGATTGCGCATGTTAATGAAGCAGTGGGCTGCTTGTTCCAACAACAGAGCACTACGTAGGTCTGAGTCCTAGACAATTAAATAAGGCAAAATAAATAAATAAACAGAGTGCTTGGGTGAAATTGTAGGGACAATGAGACATTTTAAGGTTTTTGATCAATAACTGCATTTTTCACTGACAATAGACTGATGATTCAGCAAATGGATAAGAGTAGTTGGCCATCATTCTAACACACACACACACACACACACATTCGTGAAACCATACAGGAAGCATTTGCCTCACCTCACTGGTCATCTTAATAAGGAGAGCTGCAGCATCAGAGTATTTGCCTTGACTCTTCAGTACCTCAGCACTGAGCAAAGCGCAGCGTTCAGCAAGCATCATGTTTCTGTTGAGGAAGAGAGAGATGTCAGATTTAATTTTTTCAGTTACATTCTGCTTTCATGTGTGACAGTAGGCAGTTATCAATAACGAATGTGGGCTTACAAGCAATTGTATAGTTCTACGTGCATAGCAACAACTCAGATTGAGTAATATAGATGAATGTAAAAATCGCCTTTTGATGACAAGCTCTGCACCTACATCTATCTGAACAGCCAAGTCAAACGTCAAAGTCAAATTTTCCGGTTAGAATTTGTAAACCTTCAAGCCTGGGGACAATATTTTTTGAACTTTACAATCAGTTGCTCAAAAAAAAAAGCTTTTAGACTATATGGACTAAATGTACTGTTTATGGATATAGATATATATATATATATACATATATACAGTATATATATAATAAAACTAAACAAATATAACTGATATCTGATCCACAAAAACACATTAATAGAATGAATGAAAAGCTGACAGTATTATGCAATGGTCTGGCTTTTATAACTCAACAAAAACAGAGAAAGCAAGTGATAAGTCATACTTGCAGACATCTCTGTAGGTCTGTATTGCAGTCTCCATATAGTGTGCTGGATATGGCCTGGGAGCTCCAGCTTGCAAAAAGGCAGACACAGCTGCCATTTCCTACAGGATAAATGCAGGCAGGGTCAGGGATAGACAGATCAAAAAAAGGATAATCAGAATCATTGGGACCAAAAAAAGGCCATTATCAAAACTTAAATGCAAATTTCTTTTTTTCTCTCTCTCTATTCTCCAGCTATAAATGTTTGTAAGACATATGACAGACATGTAGCATCCTCTAGTCATTATTACTGCTATAGGCCTAAGATCTGTGGGTGTGTTTATGAGCATATCTATCAATTTGCTGGTTATGGCTGTGTTTTAATAGTTTGAACAGCTTGTTTTTGGTCACTAGTCAGTGTTTTGGATGTTTGGATTTTAATGAGATTTTCAATGGTTCACTGTAAGGTCAACTAACCCTGGATTGAATCTTATTAACACAGACAGGTAGGTGCGTGTGTTGTTGTATGTTGGTACTCTCACCAGTGCCCCAGCAGCATAGAGCATAGCCTGGTCAGAAAGGAAGTCTTTCTTGGCAGTATGGTAGCAGCTGTAGGCCAGCTCATAGTGTTGAACCAGGAAACACAAATCAGCCATCTTCCTGATCTGTAGCTCAGTGGCCTCTGGGGGATAGCTGACATTGCAGGGCCAAAAAGACAAACCAACATTAAAGGGGTAATTTACCATTTATCTGAAAGCATTTTAGACAAACATTACAACAACAATACAACAATACAATATTTATATTTTGCTGCCGCTGTAAAATGTGGCACTGCTGTCATCAAGTTGGCAGATTTGAATTAATAGCAGAAATTATCTAATTCACAGTAAACAATGCCAGCACATCTAAGAAAAAATAGGATGTTCCTGTATCATTTGTTTTAATTTCTCAAATAGAAATTATTCCACTCTGCTGCTCCATTCCTCTCTACAAATGAATAAGATACATTTAAAATAAAATATCAGGTCTAGTTAAGCACCTTTACATTCAAATTAACTTAACTACAGCTGTGCCCATGTCATTGTCCACGCTAGTAAATCTGACAGAAACTGAAAACATCTTGCATCCCTGAAGCGGGTTTGCAGTGGTTTTAGTTAATCTGTTGCTCTGAGTGTATTGTGTGCAAAAGCTGTAACTTGTGAAATCAAGCGTGGTTGAGTGTTGCCGTTACACACAATTGATCCTACACCACTCAGAAACACTGTAACAGAAGTACAGATATTCTTTCGTTGCCTATGTACCTGAGACATAGTAGTCAATTTTACTATTGTTGATTCTCAGTGCCAATTTTTACACACAAAACATTGTTTCAATAGATTTCAAGGATCTGCAGGAACCGCATAATACTAAGTAACTAAATGGAAGTAAGTTTGTTTAGGTTGTGATCTAGGAGCACTTACAGAAGCCCAGATGTGCTCTTTAGTTCACTGATGCTTTTCTCTGGAACTTTTCCTCCACCAAACCACTTCTTGGTGGCAGAGAACAGAGATCGACTAAGACCCTTTCTGGAAATCAGCTGTGGAGAAAATCAGTATGCATAATTAAAGTACATGCAAAGTTCGCCAGCTGAGGAAAAGCATGCTTACATTTGATTCACACTCAAGTCAAACGGATTGGTACTTCAGTACCACGTCGATACCAAAATAAATAAAAAATAAAAAATCCCCCTTGTGTCAACGTATCTCTCTAATGCTTGGCGAACAGCTACGCTGTGAACAATTAACATATTGCTAGCGCTGTAGTAGGCCTGCAAATGTTAGCAGACAAAAGAAATGCCAAGAGCAACACATGTCATACTTTGCAAAAAAGCAGTTGTATTGAAGGTGTGCTGGTAACAGTTTTGGCAGCCAAAAAACAGTAAATATCGTTAAGCCTTAAAACGGTGCTCAGGACCAGACGTACTTTAAGTGCTAAATATTTAAGTGAAAAATAATGCTACAAAGCGGGGATAACGTCTCCATTTACATGCATGTATTTGTGTGCATGTGTGTGTGTACCTGGTCATTGAGCTGTCTAATGTTCTTCTCTATGTGTGGTAGCAGGCCTCTTAAAGTGAATTCTTGTATGAACTGTCTGATGCGGTCATGGTCATTCAGGGTCAGGCATGCTCCATGACTCGCTGCTCCTCCTGCAGAACTCTCAGCATCTCTTGCAACTTTCTTGGAGTCAGAATTTATAATGTGGAGGTTCCCTGAATGATTTGTTGCATCCAGCTGCAGAGGATGGCTGTCAAGGCTGTTGAACACTCCATCTGAAATCGTTCCACATATGATCTTGAGTCGATGAATCTTAGTGTATATTTGTTATTCAGTGTGCGAAATATTATAGACACACATTTTGTTACTGACATGAACATTAGAAACAATACGACAAATATTTACTGTATATAGACATATAAATGCAGTACATATACAGGCTTGGCAGAGGTCAAACCATTGCAATGGCACATTGCACAGTTTCTGGAACAATTGTAATCTTAACCTGTTTTAAACTTATGTATGTTCAGTGAATTAAAACAGGTTAACATGCTTCTTATTACAGCAGCAGAGAGAAAGCTCTAATGAGTTGACTGACCTTTCTCTGTTGTGTGATGGGACTCCACTTCAGTTACTCCGACATTGTCCCCCATAGCAACATTGTTCACAGTTGTTGGGGCCAGGTCATCGTTTATGTCCTGGAATAATGGTCACCATTCAACATTTATTGAGTACACACCAGATGGAAAAGGTGAGACAAGGAAGGCGTAAAAGACAAGAGACTGTAAATATGATTGTCGTTATGAAGTCTGTCATCCTTTTTCTATGAAGAGTCCCCACAAGTGGCTTGACGGAACACAAAAATTTACCAAGGTAATTAGGATTAAGACTAAAACATCCTCTGCTGTAGTATGCCTAGTGCACTATAAGGAAATTTCAACACTGCTGCATTTGAAAAAGTAAACATTAATAAAATATGTAAAATAGGACAAGAAATAAATACAACTTCTAATCCCTGGTATAATATTAATAACAAAAACAAATGTTAGCACTAATGGTGGGGCAGGTTTGACAAGTTTCACTACCAGCTCTCTAATATAATGCTGCTAGTGTAAATGTAATAATTTGTTTTGTTGGAAGTAGTCAACCTTGCGGAAAATTATGTTACAGAGCAGAAGTGAAAGTTTTAAAAGTGATGTCATGAAGCTGAAAATATTTAAAAAATGTCCAAAGTAATTTCTACTGCTAAACAACAGGTTTTGTTCAGTAGTTAAACTGAGACCACTGCAATGTCTCCAAACCCCAGCTGATAGGATTTTGGCAAAACACAGGCTTCGAAGTCTTTTACGGCTTGGCAGTGACCTCAGGGGAGTTCAATAATCAGTTATTGACTGTGGTGGAAGGTCTACCGCTTACCTGGTTGTGCTGGCTGTTCCTGTGTATGTACTGACTCCAAGGGTCTGGAATCTGTTCATCTTCCTTGGCTGAGAGGGTCCGAGAGTTCATTTTCAACAGGTAGCAGCCTTGGGCACCGTATCTCTGTTTCATATCCTCATACACCATATCTGCCCTGGGGAGGAGGGGGGAGAACACAACATTTATTGCAACAGTCAGACCTTTAATTCCAAGAATCCCACCTTCTCTTCCCATTCCAAGCATAAAAAAATAAAAATAGTATAAAAAGAAAACATATGAATCATGAATGGTGTGTAACGGCCTCATTTGAAACCTGAGATAAGATACGATAACCTTCAATGTTACTGTGCACAGTGTACAACAAACTTTGCTTGTGCAGCTGCTGAATAAGAAAAACCTTTCAAAAATTCTACAACACAGACAAAAACACAAATGTTTTCAAAAAGATACTCCAAGAATAGATCTATAACAGGAGAGATCTGTCATTCACAATCTTTTCCTAGCAGCAAAGGGACCATTATCTATTAAAACAATAGTAGAGAGGCAAAGGAAAAGTAATATATCTTAAAGATGCCTCTGCCACCCTGCGATCATGTGATTGCCTGGGCCTTCCACAAAACAATGATGGAGGAACAGTAACAACTGACAGTGGCCACTGGCCAGGCACTTGGGTTGGGTAATACCAAAGCAGCACATTGTGAAAGTGACTCAAACTGCCACTGATCGGTTTTTAAACTGTCACTTAATTTGTATGTGTATATGTATTTAATTAAATTTCAGGTAAATTCAACAGTTTATTCATTTTACTAGTGTCTTACTTGCCGATGCTTTCTGTGCCTACTGTCTCTGATGTGACTAGATTTGTCTCCTGTATCATTATATTGCATTTGGGGTGGTTGAATAAAATCAAACAAATCATGGTCATTAAAAGAAACTATTTTGTTCTGGATTACATTCTGGATTGCATATATAAGGCATCCTGGTACGACACCTTTCAATGACTTTTTCTGAGTTGACCCACATCTTCATATTCAGGAAAAATAAGTGACAATGATGACAGGTCAGGTAAAGATATCACTGGAGAAATGAAGACACGGATGGACACAGAGACAGACAGATCAATAGGTATATACTGTATGTGTTGCAGGTACCTCTGTTCATCACCCTCGCTCATATCATGTAGTAAGACATAGTATTTCAGCGTGTTGGGGATAAACCATTTGGGATTTGTGTATTCTCCACTGTGTTGAATCCTGTGTTGCTCCTGTGAAAGCTTGAGGAACTGCTCCACTGGTACAGCCTCACTGGAGGACACCACCAGCAGGCCTGGAATAATGTTGTCAAGGACACAAGTAGGCACAACATATGTCAATCGTAGAAAGAAAATAGGAGAGTGACCAGGTGGGCCTTTGTGACAACAAAGCTAAATTTGAGGAAAACAGACTTAATAAAGGTGGTGAAATAAATCAGATGAAGTAGAATGACACTAGCATAACTTACATGGAATACGGAGGGAAAACTTGATGATGAACAAAGATGGTTTTATTTTAAAATATTATATTTTTTTGTTGTCATGAGGACACAAAATTTGAAAAATGTGCAAATGTGTAAAGTTATTTTTCACTGCTGGAGAATCCTACCCCTACTATGTAAAGCTGTGCCAAACTAGGCCTTACGCATGTTCTCCACACAGTCTGGGTTTTGTTTCCACTGAGGGAAGATAACGCTTTATTAAACAATTATTAAACTTGTATAGTAACTTGTACTGTACAGCAAACACGCAACCCAGAATACTCTGGAGAAACTCAATACTTAACAGCAGGTTACAAATAAAGTGAAACTCTTTTAAGAGTACAAACTGCTTTATGGATTATGCGATTATGCTTTATGTTGATTGTGACACTCATATTGGAATTTCATCCGGGGTTGTGTTTTGAACCCTCAGAATCTCTCAGCAATCCAGTTCTGGGACTCCATTGTAAACAGTTGGAGTGGTGTTTTTAAAAAGTGTTATTCAGTGAGCAGCTGGTGATGCAATGTTTGAGCCAATCATAGGGTCAAGTAGGTCATAGCACCAATGAAGGCGTACAATTAAGGGCCAGAAAAATAGAGTTTCTGTTTTACTTTGAATACAGTAGAAAAGAAAACAGATTGTTGGCTTGGTACAATTCAGTTCCGAAATGGACATTTTCCATGTCTCACGCTGTAGACCCATCCATTATCAATCCCGCTTATCCAAGGCAGGCTCAAGGTGGGGCTGAAGCCTATACCAGCAGTCATTGGTCAGAACAGAAGGTACACTCCGGACTGGTGGCCAGTCTATGGCCGGGCTTACAGACAACTAAATCACACTCCCATTCACACCTATGGTTGAAATAGATACTCCAAACCACTTAAGCTGCATGTCTTTGGAGATGGGAGGAAACCAGAGTACCCTGAGGAAACCCACGCAGAGACAGGGTGAACTACAAACTCCAAACAGAAAGGACAGAGGCCAACCACGGAACTTGAAACCATGACCTTCTTGCTGTGAGGCAACAATGCTAACCACGACGACAAATCGGAAGTAATACATAACAAATAAATAATAATAATAATAATAATATGATAATGAATAAAGATCATTATAATAAGGAAAAATTCCACGGATATCATGCTTATAATGCAAACATAAATACTGTAAAACTCTACCAATCCAGTACTGCACCTTTCAAGCACCTTTAGATATGTTTTTCCTCTGTTGACAGATCAGAACCTGTTAAACCAGTAACAGTGTTTTTTTCTCCAAGCAATATGACTATTGTCTCTCAGAAAAAAAGAATAAAAGAATGAAATTAAAAAAAGAACTGGTGGATTTTTCTTGAGCTCTGAACATGTCTGCGTGCTGTCAGAAGGATACAGGCGAGGTAGTGATTGAGGAACTCGTGTTCGGAGGCGGGCATTGATTGCAAGAAGTTCTCTCTGTAGGCTTCAAACCATGGGGTGGTTGCTACAAAACACAGACAAAAGAAAACATAGGAATAGGTGAATGTCATCCAACAATGAAGAATTCTTCCATTCCTTGTAATGTGCAGGATGAGGAACTGTGGATGAAAAGAAGACAATCTTTAAAACTAGAGGATTTTCATTTTTACAGCATTTTTGTTATAACAAGGATAATATTATAAGCAGCCATTTGATATTGATATTGATATTTGATTTTGCACTGCTGATCTAAAAAAACTGATCAAGAACAACTTCTGGGCTCTGGATATTCTATTATTTAAGTATTACATCATATATATTATCCATTGAATCTGATTGCACAAGCAAACTGAGACAATCACAGCATTTGAAGTTATTAAAGTAATTTAGAGTAATTGCTCTACAGTGTGTGTAAGTGTGCAGCTGTCTACACGGTGATGCGTTTCTGGCTGCTTTGTTCTCTGTTAGAACCAGAGGAAAAAATAACTAAAAACACTGATATATTATCAAAGCGTCTTGTTTCACTGACGGACCCTCATTCCTCAATATTTGCATAGTTTCTCAAAGTCTACTTCTCACTCTTGAAGTGAGTATGAGACAGAATCTGTTTGTACCCCGGTAAACGTGATGATGAATCCCAATTTATCTTAAATGTGTTAGGAAACACCTAAAAAATATCCATAAAAGACAGATCATTTACACAAAGAAAAATTGCTTGATACAAAAAAGACTGTACAAAGGAGACCTCAGCCACTAAAAGGACCTGTGAACTGGATGAATACATTAGAGCAATAAATGGTAATGTTGCATTGTCAGGTGTCCTGGGTGATGCTCCACTGGACAGTGGAGAACCATTGGAAAATAGGCCCTCCATTTAGCAGGTGCGTGAGCAAGCTGAAAATGCAATGTAAAATATGTTAAAAATAGGCTATAAATCTAAGTTGCCAACAAAATGTTGAATTCTGTGTTAATTTAGAATTCATGGCGTATTTGGCAAGATGTGGGATTTCTGCAGCAAGTCTTTTTTGTGGCCTCTCTGCATAGATTAAAGAAAAGTGAATAATCTTGGACAAGTGTTTAGGAATGCATAATTGCTCTCATCCCATTCTACAGTGCTCTCCAGATTCAGGGTGCAATGCACTCTACTGAACGCACCCATCACTCACAAGAATGTAAGCCGTGCGGAACGCTAATTGTTTTCATAATTTGATGTTAGTTAGGTACTTCTTCAAATTTACAAAACACATTCCTGCACACTGCATGCTTCAGTTGACATGTCACGACCAATATCAAGTTGTTAATGGATCGTACTTGACATTATTGTCAAATGAGCTGAACGGGCTATAATTATGACGAAAGAATGGGTTATGCAGGTAGATTCCCTATAACTTATACCTACACAACTCATTCTTTATATCTACCAGAGAGAGAGAGAGAGAGAGAGAGAGAGAGAGAGAGAGAGAGAGAGAGAGAGATTTGTAAAGCAAAGTGTCTTTACCAGTCTCCACTTTCTCTCACAGTCTTTGTCTGTCCCTTCCCACGTGGTTTTGCTGTTTTTCATTCACTACATACGTATATTCCCTTGCTTGTGCTCACTACAGAATCGGGCAGTAAAAATGAAACAGAAAAATATGGATTAAGCAGGGATATTAGTTTTTAAGTTGAAAGCCTGATTTCTTTGGAACATGTTGGAATTTATATTGCGGCTCCCCTTCGTCAGACTGCGCAGGACAGGCTGATAATTAACCAGAATAAAAATTTGGATGGACATTCATGGTTATTCTCCAGCCACCACTCATCACTAAACAACTGTGTACTAGCATGAACTGACTGGTTCACATATTATTAGCACACTGACAACACTTCCTTTCCAATCACACCCACATCTGGGGAGAAACACCCACAATTGTGGTGGAGACAATTGTTAACGGAATAACACTATGGAACAAGCACCATACTAGTTTTTCCAAGTTACTGCCATGAAATATATTATGTAGTCTTTCAAATGAACATGAAAAATTAATATACAACATTAAGTAAAATGACATTTTGGAAGGAAACTCTACAACAACATATACATACTAAAGTAGGCACACATCACCTATAGCAGGGGTTTTCAACCTATTTTGGTCCACCTTCCTGACTTTAAAGCGACCTGGGGCCCGCTCTTGTGGGAGGTGGGACAGGGACCGAGATTAGGTTTTTTACTTACCTATTAGTGAGATTTCTGGGAATAGTGAGATGCACACAAGTCTATTTTTAGCAGTATACAGGTGGACAAGGATGTCATTTTCTGGGTCCAGCTAATTTGATTATTCTCAAACAATAAATAAGAATTGTGCAAATTAAAAATATATTTTAACATGGACCACTGATTGAAAACCCCTGATCTAAAACTACATAGAGAGAAGAATGTAAACCTCTATAAAGAGCCCACCACCATGAAAGAAGAATGGAGAAATCAGAGTCCACGAGACAGTAACTACAGGGAGCGGTAGAGCAGGTTTCTCACCTATCCACAGCAACAAGCATTCGACAATAATACCTGTGTAGTGCGTGGAGGTGTTGACTTCCAACAGTGTTTCTTTCCAGGCACTGTACCAGGGGACGCTAGCTTTTAGAGAGTGATCTGATAGGTGGAAGCAGAGAGCCAGGAGGAATGTTAGCTACATCCCATTTGCGTCAAAGTCTCCTGATGAAAACTTACAGATAATCAAGGTGAAAAGTAGTGAGGAGTGAGCCAATCAGTGGAGCTAATAGACAGGGCTGTTTAAAGTAAGAGCAAGTGAAGATTCTCAGTCATCCAGGTCATGTTATTCAAGGAGGCTTGAATCGAGGGCAACTGGACTTGGCTGAAGATACTTGACGAGGTTTCGCCTCTCATCCATTCTTCAGTGAAAATTGAAGAAGCCCCTTCTGATGTTAAGAAGCCTGGATAAGAGGTGCAACATATTCAAGTATCTTCAAACTACTCCAGTTGTCCTTAATTCAACCCTCCTTGTTTAATCTCACTGGACAGTCTAAATGGATCCTATATATATATATATATATACACATATATTTATTATCTAAGTATGTGTGTGTGTGTGTGTGTGTGTGTGCATGTGCATGAACTCAAGTGCATTCAACCACCATGTGCATATTATCATACTACTGGAATGGAGAGTGAATGGCCTACTGTAGTCAGAGAAACACTACCTGCAGCAACACATGAACAGCCTCACTACAAGTGTTTGTTTTTTTTCTAAAACTTACAATTGTGTTGACATCAAAAAGGCACTGTGACGCCTGCGTGCGTGTGCAAGACAGACAGAGCACGAGCATGAACATGCACCCTAGCTCACTTGCACCCCTGGCAAACGCGCCACCAAAATTAAACAGAAATACATAGGGAACCTGAAATGTCTTTGTGAAGTTGAAGAGGTGATTTCACTTCATGTGTTAATGTTAAAAATAGAAATATCACAAACAGAAAATAAAGGAGTGTGCAACCCAGCCTCTTAATGCTGTAGTCACTTATATTGGAGCAGCTGTTAGAATGCAAATTTCCACACAACAAAAAATTTTCTATATGAACAAAGCTAATATTGTCTTGGTTGTTTAGCCTTGGTAAAGTTGTGTGCTTTGACACGCACACTGCTAGTTCAATATGCAGTCCTACTGCTGCCCTGGCTAAAACTTACCATTAAAGTTGAGGTCATAGTCTCCTGCTGTGATGACATTGGCCACACAGCCCTCCTGTGGCTGGCTCGATAACACCACATCATTCAATAATCTGCGCTGGGTGGGGCTTAGAGCACCTGAGGCCGTGGTGGGGCTGGTCACCACATTGTTGACACAGATGCGAAGGTTTTTCACCGGCTGAACTTGGTTGCTTGGGTCCCGTATGTGCCCTTGACCATAAGACAGCAGGTAGGGAGTCACTTTGATTAATCACAAAACATTATCACTTCACATTTCCTGTCTCAGAAATGTACCATGTTAGATGGCTAGAGAACCTGACTTCTTCTCTTGTGGTATAGGTATATGATTTGCTATCAAGATATATCACAGTGAAGTAGATTAAAATAATGAGGTGGGAATGTTTTTTATATGTCCAATTACCTGATTATCTAAGATAGATAATCAAGCCGATGAAGAGCTGAACTCTTATACCAACACACCAGGTGCTATACACTGATTGGACCCTAACCCTTTACAAAATATGACAAGTAATTTTGCTGAATTTTCCAAACAACATAATTTATCTGCAGGGAGATATTGTATATGCACACATCATCGTAAATGTAGTGGCATATAAAGCGCCATCAGTCCTCCGACTTTCCAGGAACTTAAACAAACAGACAAGCTGAGATGTCAACCATATTAGCATTACTTGCTGAGTATTATGGGTTGACCAAAAACCCTGATTAATCAGGCCTGTGGAACCAGGGTACAGGTGTTAATTTGGCAGCCACAGCCTGTTGTAAAACATCCAGTGACCATCAATATCACCTTATACATGCTTCACCACCCTCTTGAAATGTCCATCCATCCATTAGCCTCCTTCTTATAAGATTATGAAAACAATTAACATATAATATAATTTTAATAATAATACCATAATAATAACATAATAACAACAACAACATAATAATAATAATAATCATCATCATTAAAAACATTATTTTCAACTGTTTGCTATTAGGTGTCTTGGTTGATTGCCAAAAGGGATGCTGTGTAAACATTTCTTTTTATTTAAGGAGGTCAAACGTAAACATCATTGCAAACAATCGAAGAACGAGATCTTACAGCCATGACTGCGGTGTCATATCTCACATCAAAAAACTCCATATGATGGGGAAGGACAAGCTTTTATCAACATAACTAATGCCAAGTACCAGTGCGGGTTCACTGAACATATCAACAAGGTACACAAGATAAATGCACAATATAGTATGTTATATAACATAACATTAATGTTACATAATAAGTTGTCGATAACTGACCGGTACAATAAACATTGCAAGGAGGCAATAAACTACACTAAATCCGTTTGCCAGTAAGCTAGCTTAATACTTTAGCCGTTCCTTAGCCTAATAAGCCATCACCATCGGTGACGTAAAGTCATCCCACACACTGGCTCTCGGCTGACAAAGGCTGAATGGTCAAATGTCACCTGGTCCTCTCAGGTGTCAGCAGAGAGTATTTTCTTCACCACCTGTCAGCCTGTCTGACTGTCTGCACAGCACTTATTAACCACACAACAGCATGCTAACCGATTCTGCTAGCGGAGAGCTAACGTCAACTGACACCAGCCTGTATAGGATTGGGAGGAGGCTGAGAATCAATCTGTTAACTTGCCAATTTATTCACATTTGTGCGTCTGCTTTTCCAGCATAATGGCGTGTTAAGATTTCGCTTACCCTCGGACGTAAGTCTGCAGAAAGGCCTCAAAAGCTCAGCAAAATTCAGGTTGTTTTTGCGAGTCACTTTCTCCGCTTCTTCACTGCATAAGACGGCCACCATCGGCACAAACGAGTCCTGAATGAACTCCTGCACCGACTGAACACACTGGGCCATATCGGACCAGGGTCAAGTCCAGTTAACAAATGTCAACTGTCTTATATGTTGAGTTTTTAATGTCAAAGCTTGTCGATTTCAGAGAAAACAACTCCCTTCCATCAGCAGATAGCAGCCATATTGAATCCGCCAACCCACTTCCTGTGTCGACCTCTGAATAGGTCAGGTGACCGTATACACCGCGCCTGCGCACTGACAAGTCATTCTTTGCAGGAGACTGGCTTTCAGGGCGGGGCCGGATATTTTATAGTACCGTTTATGATCTGCAAAAACTTTTTTAATTTTTACGGTCAGCCTTATGGTTAAGGTTAGGGGTAGCAGATGGCTAATTTGCACGAGACTTCACACGAGACTTATTAATTCTCAACAAAAGGGGCAGGTCTTTGTACCAGAAGTAGTTTCATATTGTAATACCATCATGTGAAATCTAAATTGGAGGAAAAATTCTATCCGCTTTATCGATAAAAAGGGGCGTGTCTAGGGCCCACCCAACAGATCATTTCCCCACACACTTCTGACGGACTCTTCTCTCCCATAGACTACAATGACGGTACAATGACAGAAATGTTTTCCATTGTTATGCGACATCATTGGCAATTTTAATCCGCTTTCAGTTGTAGCCATTTTTGTCACAAAAAAAAAAATCAATTCACTCAACTGGTGCCTAAAGATGTATGTCACGTGTTTCTGCTCAGTCCCCGCTGACGTATTTTCTGTTGAAGATTTTATTTTTCAAAGTATAGACTACAAAAAGTATTAAAGGTTTTTATCATCGGTTGCTTATTATTATTATTGTTGTTGTCATTATTATTATTATTATTATTATTATTATTATTATTATTATTATTATTATATTATTGTTGTTGTTGTTGTTGTATTTCACACCACG
>OMNV01009147.1:57260-69088 GCA_900303265.1 Brotula barbata | reverse complement strand
CAGAACACATTTTATACTTTTTTAAGATTTATTTTACCAAGAACAGACAAGCAACAAGATTAACATAGATATCATAGAAATTTAAATCCCACAAACAATCCCAAATTCATATTACAACAACTTTCAGATGCTCAATCCTGGCACAGCTATTTTGTCTACTGAAGAATGCCTGTATAATATTGTATATGAATTTACTAGACTCTTTCTGGAGTATTACATGAACAATAAAGCTCAAATAATACATTTATCAGTGATTAATTTTTTCAGAGAAACAATTCAAGACACACTAATAAAGTGAATATAATTAAGGTAAATCTATCCTAAATCTATGTATTTAATTACTACAGTACAGTTGTGTGAAGTAAAAAAGTATATCATGGATAAAATACGGTATAACATGTTGCATATTCACGTAAAAGTGTGTGCAAGTGTAAAGTTATAGGACATTGATCATATCCTTCATCACTGCACAGTTGAATAGGCCCAAAAGAGATTAAACTGAGAATGTATGATTATGATTATGATTGTGATACAGTGAAAGCATACAGTTAGTTTTAAGAGATAATGTCATTTCATTCTATCTTGAACTCCTCCTTCTGTCTCAGCAGGCTTTGGAAGACGTGATAAGAGATGAAGAAAAAGTCTCTGTGCTGTTGACGGTCCTGGGCATCTATAATTCGAGTCACCAAGGCTTGCTGAATGGCTGGAGACTCACAGGGGTGATGGCTCACAGTGTGACTCACATTCCTCTGAGGCTCAATAACCAACAGACCTAGTCTGCCACTTTCCTCAGGCCCGGAATGCTCACCATAGTTGTTGACAGTCTCTCTGCCTGCCACACTTGTAGCATTTCCATCACTTCTGTTAGCTAGATGAAGTGCAAACGCTTCACCGGATTCATTTGAAATAGGCATTTTAGTATCATTAAATGTATGATTGAAGAAACTTAAACTAATTGGTCCGACATTATCAAGGGTAACACTGGAGTTATTACTACCTGGGAAGATTGCTTTGATTATGCTGGATGCGTTGGTAATAGTTAGGCTACGTCCTCTGGCTGCCATTGGTTGGGGTCCAGGTGGTCCAACAGCTACAGTCTCCTGAACGTTTCGTCGTAGATAGGCTTCGTAGCTCTGCATCAGGCTAGTTAACGCTGTCTTATAAGACCACCGCAGTGAGTCAGCTGACCCTGATGGCACTGAATGCAGTCTAACCTGCTGGAACAAGAATAATTATGCTGATAAATTGCTCTGCACCTGATCTCAGTGGCACATGTATGTTACGCATACAGAAAGAACAAGAGGACAGTAAAGAGGACATCCTGGCCTTTCCAATGTTGTGGGATGGTGAACACTTTTGGTCAAAAGGATGGATGGATCAAAAAGGAGCACTTTAAGGAAAGCAAAAAGGTACGTCAAATATATTTTATTTATTGACTTTGTTAATATAGTAGTCTTGTATTTCTTGTTTGTAAACATGTCACATATTGTTTTATGAATTAAAAAAAATATATATTTTAAGAAGTTTAACTATTTACGAGTTGAAATAATCACTCACTTATGAATGTCCACTTCAGTGCAGATGTTCTATGGAGATATCATACCACCCATCCAGGTATCCCTGTTTATATCTTATATCATATAACATATCTTTAACTAAGATAGGAACATGCTGTATTTTCCTCCATCAGCCTTTTGTTTGGTTTTTATTTGTTGAATTAACACTACCTCAAACTGTTATCAACCAATGATTCCTGGTGGATCCAGTACTATGGGTAACCCCATGCTGCAGTGCTGGGACAGCTTCCCTAACAGAGGCTGGTGTTTGACTAGGAGGTGCAGCACTATTAGAGCATGTAAGAGATAAGATCAAAACTTTCTACAAAATGAACTGATCAATATCATTTGTCAGAATTTACAGTGAGAGGCTACTGCTAATGACACTCTAATTACAGTCAACACCCGTTGTCCCCAGTGGCAGATAAGTATCGAATGGCCACAACATTACAGCCCAGAAAATCTGGACAAGCCTCTGCATATGCAGTTCAAGAATAATTAAATGGAATTCTGTGCATAGTATAATAACTTATGAATATGCATTGTCTGTCCTGACCTGGTGGAATCTCATGTGTAGATGTACAGCAGCACCTGTCAGCCACTGCTGCATGGACTCTGTACTCATTCTCTTCTTAGAGGTCATCCTCTCATAGTGGTCAAGCATCTCGTATTTCAGCCAGTTGTCATGGAGCTCTGTAATCTCAGACATTTTCTCCTCATCATTGGCAATTGCAGGGATCTGCTGGAGGTAACTGTGGATAATCCAACCGATCCTTGAATTCTTACTAATGCCAAAAATCCTCTGTGTCTGGGGTCTACGGGTTGACCCCTGTGCTTGGACCTAGGGGATAAAAGGCTGCAATGTGACTTTACAATTTTGTTTGGTATCGTGCCCCGTTATCCAGAAATAATAGATACAAAATACACAGGAGAATGAGGGCGAGAATATGATTGAGCAAGCTTACGCTAATCAATTTGTACAATGGAATCATAATGTTAAATTAGAAATTAAGTCAGAGAGATGTGTCTCTATAGTCAAATTTTCCTGCCACACAGTCTGATATTCATTTTTCTTTTTTTGTTTGGTATTTTAGTGACTTGTTTTGCACCACAGTGAGAGGCACTCCAGCAGTGCACTGACTGGTGTTTTGGAGGGAGTGCACTGTAGACCGCTCTACCTGTGCAAATTAAAGGGCACCCTGGTAAAGTTGTTGATCCATATGTAGAAGTGCAGCAGACACAAACACACAAAAAGGATTAAATTATTCGGAACGTGGCATTTAATTAATGAGGAGAGAGTAAAGATTGATGTGATTACCAGAATGTTTCATCACCAATAACCTGCACTTATTAAGGCCGTCCCTTATGATCATTTCCTCCCCTCAGAATGTGATTCTTCATGTCTCAGTAAGATCTTGGAGTAAAGAGTTGCAGTCATTGATCCTCTTAGATATTTAATCAACACTATTGTTTTTATAAAAGCAACCAAACAAACTTCTGATGATTAACTATGGTGGGTATGAGATCCATCAGCTGTCAGAGCTGACACTGTTTGTATAATCATGGTCATCCATCTCATTAATCTAATTCACAGTAAGTTAAGATTCAAACTTCTATTCTCTCATGCCAGTCTGACTGGCTGTTTGCTTCACACTTCTAAAATATTACTGTAAACATCGGTGAATAATTAAAACATTTATCCCAAATTAAATCAATGTAAATCCCAATGAAGTACAGCAGCAATACTGCCTTGTACTGTGGATAAGCTCATTACTTATCAATCAGCATATGTCACACTGTGTTCTGTCTGTGACCTGTTTTAACATAGCTAACAAATAAAAGTTAAATTCCACTACAGTATGACCTGCTTGATGGATTATATGTATGCTGAATAAATGAGTGACTCATATTAATTTACAAAACAGAGAATTCATTTCCAAACTTCATAAAATCAAATATTCAAACGAAATAGCAATGAGTGTCTGCGCATCCTCTGCTATGCAATTCTGGGACTCATTTGATCTGAAAAGTTACATTCAAGTGTTTATTCAGACATTTGCTGTGAATGTCTGAGATAAATTTTCTGAACTTTTAAACATGATGCCTCTGGTTGACATAATCATGCATATTTCATTATTGACCATTCTGCATCTGATTATAGTTGCTCAAGTTTAATAGGTTTGATAATTTTTTATATTAAGTTTTAATATCAATAAATAACTGAACCCTGACTTCAAAAAAGTGCACTAGCAGTTTTTAAAAAGAGCAAAAATCCTTTACTTTATTTTTCTCACAAAATATTGTGGATTGTTGCTTTACTTACTTGTTGGGCCAGCAGGTCAAATAGCATGGATATAGACAAAGCAATGACACCGACTCCTCCATATGAGACCCTGCTGCCTCCCAGCTGGGTATTCAGGCTGAGGCTGAAGGCACGCCACTGCTCCTCTCTCAGATTTCGCTCTAAAAACTTGTAGTGATGCTGCAGTGCCTCAGACGAGTCCAGAGACAGATAGGATATGAGGATGGGATCCAGGGAGACGTCCGGGACGATCGAGGCATCTCGAGCCACAGAGAAGAGTTCCTGGACGGTGGCAGGAGAGGGGAGACACAAACTGCCGTCTGTCACCGTCATGGCCGAATGGCTGTGTGTGTGCATGTGTGAGCGTGTGAGTGTGTGTGTGTGCAAATAACTGTGTGCGGACTTGAAATCTGTATTTCTGAGCTCTTTTTATCTCCCAGTATTTCCATAATATACTGATTTATAACCAATTTAAAGAAATCAAAAAAGGTTTTGCCACATTTGTCACATACTTACAAATATGCTGAATCTCGGAAGAGCACATTGTTACATATGAGAACATAATTGTTTATATATCACAGAAACAATATAAATGTTCAGTGTTGATGTTCTCTTCGTGAATATAATTTTGAGTACAATTTAAAATTATGCATAGAATTATGTGAATTTATTTTTGAACGTGAATGCCTCTCAACTGTCTCACCTTGAGATAAATCCCTGTCTGTTCACAGCTGAGATGGCACTCAATAGGTGAGGAGCACTGAAGTACAATCAACAATATTTTATATAAAAAAGTGCTGCTGACAAAGGAAAGGGATGAAACGTGAACATAGACTTCAACAGACTTACTAGAAGTCAGTGTTACATTTTTGTCCATTGCAAACAATGCCTCACATTCCATAGGTCACTGTTCCACAAAATTATACATTTTTGATCATGAAAATGCTAAAACTATAAATGTATTACATGTCATGTCCCTTTTTAGTTCTGTAGAGCCAAATGTGGCTATGTTAATTACATTTTTAGAGGTGGATGAACTGAACTTTAACCTTAGAGTCAATAAAGCAGCAAACAGTGCTCAATGCTTCTGTACTTCAGTCCAGGCAACAAACACGACCTACTTGGAAAGACAGGGTTATGGACAGATTTCACTCCATATGTTGATTGTGGAAGTGCATAAGCGGACCAGTTGGAATTTTTTTGTAGGGTAATTATCTGATTATTTTGACAATCAATGTTCATTATAAAACAAAAAACAGTTTGATTGATTTCCAGGTTCCCTGAAATAAAGACTATGACCCAGATTATCCACTGAGCAGCTCTGAAACACTTGGCAAAGGAAAAGAATTGGCATGGGATAGTTACCTTACCTTACCTTACAGGAAGCCCCTCCTCCTGGGTATGACAGCCATCTACAGGGGAGTTACACTATAAGTATAAGTGTTTAAACCCATCTTTTAAACATAAGCTACATTTAAGCATGAATCACTTGAGGGGAATTTTTTTTTGTGTTTGTTTGTGTTATTTGAAATGCCTTTATTGAGTATGGAGTTACATATTTGTAGCATACAATTATGCCACAAATATGTGTTTTTCTAATAGTTTTTTGTTATTTTTATTATTTGTAGTGTTATCTTATTTATTAAACACACATAAGACAATGAAAAAATATAAAATCTGAATTATCAAACTATTCCTTTCACATACTGATTTAGGAGACATATATGCGGATATGAAAATACATGAGAACATGGATACAGAAATATGAATTGAACAAAACACCATTCAACAACAACAACAACAACAATTTCATTATAATTACCAATACAGAACTAAAACAGAAACCATACACACTGATCAACACATAGCAGACAGTATGTTAGAATTCTAATTGAAAGTCAGTTGTTTATTTACACGGGTGCATTGGTGGTTACCTCTGAGTTTGAGAGCTCAATCCCATAATAATCACATTTTGAACGAGTTCCCTTTTGTAGACCAGTCTTTTCCGTGTACCGACCTTGCAACGACGTAACCCGAGCGCTTCCGAAATGTAACTCGTGGTCTCATTTCATTGGTGGAACGCTCGTCCAATGAGACGTGGCCATCTGTGCAGGGCAGGGGTGGTGTTGAAACTCTCGGGTTACGTTTCCGCCAGGCTTTTTTAACCGATTTCACCCCGGATTTGCACTACTTACCCCCGCGATTTGGACACCACCGGCAATCATGAAGCTCCCAGTTGCAGTTGTCGCGATTTTGTTATCGATATCTGTCGCAATCGACGCTACCGTATACTTCAAGGAGCAGTTTGTGGATGGAGGTACAGTAAGGTCACAGCCAATCGCATGTCTGATCATCTTGACCCGATTTCTTGTGAAAGCGGTTGCGATTTGATTTGAATTGTACGCGATACAGCAAAGAAATGCTATTTAATCGAACATTTTCTTCCTTATTTTAATGGATTATCTGTTCATCTTGCGGTAGCTATGTCGTGAGTGGTTGAGAATGAAAATGAAACACCCTGCTAAATTCATACAAAGACATATATATTTATATATATATATATATTTCAATATCTTGTCCACTAGTTAGCAGTATGCAAGTATCAGCTTCCTGTAAGCCATGCGTGAGGTTGAAAAAGTTTGACTGTTCTGACACTGTTAGATAACAGGGATTCTTTCACTTTTGATTTTGGTCCGAAGTGACTTAGCTCTGTTAACAAGAAATATTTTACTGCAAGTCTATTCTGTACTTAAGTGTCCTGGCAAAATCTAATCAGGAGCTTTTCCTGGTGAAACGGAATTTAAGTACGGGAATGGTGGTAAAGTTTTTGTAATCTCACACCACTCCCCACTAAAATTCCTCGTGGATGGCACCAGCTCTGACTTCTACTTCCTTTAAAGTAAAAAATATCCATTTTGGTTTAGTCTCCTTCCCAGTTTTACTCAGGTTAAAAATAATGATTTTAAGTTGAATAACTTGAATAAACACCTGAATAGCACATTTATTGTATTAACTACTTTTTAAATATTCAAGGAATTAGCTGATTTTCTTTTCCTGCTTTTGCAGATGGATGGGAAAGCCGCTGGGTGGAGTCCAAACACAAGTCTGACTATGGGCAATGGAAGCTGACTGCCGGAAAATTCTATGGGGATGCTGAAGCTGCTAAGGGTAATATTAGTACTCTGTACTGTACATTCTCCAGTGCATGCTATCCAGTAACACAGGGAAAGAAGGATTTGCTTATGGACCTAGAATGCAAATGTGTATAAGGGTGGTGTCTTTATGACTCGGGCTCATGCAGTCATGTGTGACAGCCACGTGTGCCTCTTCTGTACTGAAAAGTAACTCTGAAATAACCCATTATCAACTCAATCATTTATATCTCAAAATATCTAATAATTTGTTGTGATTAAATACTCCTAGAATCCTTTACAGTAACCACTTGTTTTTTTTACAGAAAGTGATAGCTTTCTAATTTCCTTTAGAATTTGTTGGGGATCCTTTTACACAGATTTTCTCAGAATGCACACTGATATAATAAGTGTCTTTGGAAAATATGAGGTTTTTACTAAAATGTAAAATAAAAACTATTTTTTTAAGACTTTGAGACGTCAAAAAGGTTAGGGGTCAACGTGTGCCGATGTATTTCATTTGCACCAGTCTGACCAAAACCTATGCCATCAACAGGAATTCACAAGAGCAGATGAACACATCACAATTCAAAATGAAGCTGCCAACATTATTAGTATACTCAAGATGGACTCCATTTTTCCAGGTCACATTCAATAATAATTTTTCAAAATGATCATCACCATCAAATCAGAGCTGTTCACACTCACACTCAGATATGAGTATTATTCAGCCCGTAAAGACAGTCTAAGACTATATACAGTCTTATAAAAATGTCCACGTATTGTGCCACTCTCTCTTTCTCACTCACTCACTCACTTACTCACACGGCTGTTGTTCCACTGAAATCATTTTCCATGCACCTCCCCTGCTGCATGTACTGTGTTCATCATTCACCTGGCACAGGTGAGGTTTACTGGAAGTCTTTAACCTACTGAACTTGTCAGGAGCTTGTCTCGAATTACGGTATGTTGAAAGGTCAATTGTAATATAAAGTAAATGAAAAATATATGAGTTAATTTACTTAACAGCCCCAGTTCAAATATATAATTGAAGCTATAGGATGATAAGTAATCAACACAATAAAACACCCACAATAAATTTAGTGTACTTAATTGTTTTGTAATTTCAGATGAGTTTCCTCAAACAGTTTTAAGACAAAGCATGTGTAGAGCATGTACCACTTTCAGAGCCTGTGATCTGTATGGCATCCCCTCTCTCTGCCCTGTGCTTCCTATCTCACACCACTGTCCTATCTATAAAGTGGGAAGTCCAAAAACTGCTCGAGAATAAGATTTCATGAAGGAAAACTTATTGGTGCCTCCAAATGATACCAAATGAATAACCCTCTCCTGCCTGGCCTGCATTACCTGTATTCCCAGTATCTACAGTTGCTTGGTTTGTTTAGTCTTTCTGATTGGATGCCGAGGTTTTACAATGCAGCCAAGTTATGTGGACTTCAAAACTCTGATGTAGTCTGGCACGGAAGCAGTGAATGCCCTGTTATGGTAATCACAGTGCAATTCTCCCTGTCATCAACTTTGATCACTATCTACTGGTTTGGCACCTTGGTCAAACAAGTTGCCCAAACCAGAGCGGGTTTTTCTCGTTTTGAATTTTTGACTGTGAATGCTTCTTGATTTGTGTCGTGGGAACCTGGCCAAGAAGGCAGAAGTAAAAATAGCCTGGAGTCCATATTGTCAAAGTGTCTTTCCCACTTTACTCCCAGGTCTCCAGACCAGCCAGGATGCCCGCTTTTATGCCCTCTCCTCCAGCTTTGAGCCTTTCAGTAATGAGGGAAAGCCCCTCGTCATCCAGTTCACAGTCAAGCATGAGCAGAAGATCGACTGTGGAGGTGGCTACGTCAAGATCTTCCCATCTGACCTCAAGCAGACAGAAATGCATGGCGACTCAAAATATTATATCATGTTTGGTGAGTGCATGTTTGTGTACATTTGCAGAGTCATTGAGGAGGAACCACAGGAGGTGGCTGTTTAAGGAAGAAAGGACTTCATAAAGTGTGTTTTGGGTTGTAGTTTCCTCATTCAGCATCTTAGCTGTGCGCGAGACATTTTTCAGTCTGTTGAGATCTCCTATTTTGATATTCAGCTGTTGCCAAATGTAGCCAAGATTATTCTGTGATGTTAAAGATAGATTTCTAGTTTTTACCCGTTTTTAGTCAAAGAATGGGTTTTTTAATGAACTGAGTTAAACTGATTTTGTTTGGTCACCACACCGCAAAAGATGACATAGGGCTGAACAAGTAAATTGTACTTTGTTAATTGCGTGTCATGTGTGCAGATAGTACGTGTGTTTTTGCTCTACACCACTACAGCAATCCAAAAGTCTGAGGTTACGAAATTTTTAATGCTTAAAAATTGAACCAAATATAATGAACCTACTTGTGTCTGCAGGGCCTGACATCTGTGGATATAGCACAAAGAAGGTTCATGTGATTTTTAACTACAAGGGCCAAAACCACCTCATCAAGAAAGACATCAAATGCAAGGTTAACATAATTTACCACTTTGCATAAATATCACCAAACATCTTGATTTTCTTTAAATCTTCTGTTGACCACCAACTCAATTTTTGTACTTTCTATTCTCTCTTTCAAATCCCTCCGTCCAGGATGATGAGTTCACCCACCTGTACACACTAATCCTGAATCCAGACCAGACATATGAGGTGAAGATCAACAATGAGAAAGTGGAGTTCGGCACTCTGGAGGATGACTGGGATATGCTGCCTGCAAAGAAGATTAAGGACCCCGAGGCCTCTAAGCCCAGTGACTGGGACGACAGGGCCAAGATCGACGACCCCACCGACACCAAGCCCGAGGTAGTAGATCCAGCATGTTCGCAAGGATTTCGGCTATTATTCCTAGAAAACTTATTTGATAGTTGCTCAGTTACTATTTCTGAAGGGTTGCCGGTTCAATTCCCGGCTTCTCCATGTCGAAGGTCCCCGAGCAAGACCTTTACCCCAAATTGCTCCCGACAAGCAAGTGGGCCTTGCATGGTTAACCCGGCTATAGAAACGCAGACCATTTGCAGTCCATTACTATTTAGGTTCACTTTATTTGCATGTCATGACTCTTATATGAACTTATTGTTGTTGTCTATTAGGACTGGGACAAGCCAGAGACCATCCCTGATCCTGATGCGAATAAGCCTGATGACTGGGATGAGGACATGGATGGCGAGTGGGAGCCTCCCATGATCACCAACCCAGAATATCAGGTACTGTCTGTGCAGATGAAAGAATAGCAAACTGAACATTTTTTGGAAACTTCACTTTGAATCTCGTATTGAATTCACTTCAACTTCCTTGATGTCTGACGCATTTTGAATCTTTCACAACAACTTCTAATGATGGAGCGGACACCACTCTTATCCTCTTGCAGGGTGAGTGGAAACCCAAGCAAATTGACAACCCAGACTACAAAGGAGCCTGGATCCACCCTGAGATTGACAACCCAGAGTACACACATGATACCACCATGTACAAGTTCGATAACATCGGAGTGCTGGGTCTGGATCTGTGGCAGGTGAGCACTTAGGGCAAAGAAGTTGTTGATGCCTTGGCTCTAAGACGTATTGCTGTTTGACGTGGGTATTATGTGTATCATTGTAATCGTTATTGTTCATGATGTTATTATTCAGGTGAAATCTGGCACAATCTTTGACAACTTTCTGATCACGGACGATGTGAAAGAAGCAGAGGAGATTGGAAAGGAGACCTGGGGAGCTATTAAGGTAGGAATGTGCTCACTGGGTGGAATGGGATACATACAGAATCCACTAATAGAATCCGTATTCAAGTGCTGCAGCTACTTTATTGACTGACTTTTTCTTAGCATTAGTGTGGTGAATAAGTATGTCACCATTTCAGATTGAAGTACGGTACCTCACATAATCACCTACTTCAGGTTAAAAATGAAGAACATTTTTGTATCGAACCAAATTCTTTTCATAATGGATAACTTGGAGTAGCTTTTAGAAGCTTTTCAATGTTTAGCACAGGGTTCATTTAAAGGACTATGGACATGGTAAGTGAGCAAAAATATTTCAGTGACCTACAGCCTTTTCTACTACGGGGCTACAGAGCCGTGGCCTGCTGCCTTTTCTACAACAGTCAAAGTCAACCAGGGCCAAGCTGCAACGACTGTGGTTTGCCGGTCTCAGCCCTTGACTGGGCCGTGATTGGCTCAAAATGGCATCAACACAAACAACAAAGAATGAAGCACCATCTTTGAAAGATCTGAGCTTATTTACCCTGTTCCAACTGTAAAAAAAAAACCAATGGAATGAAGTGTCAATGAGGGGATTTCTCAAAATCAGCACCAGAGTATCTCTCTTTAACACTGTGCATTTTCCTGTTAATTTTTTATTTGTATTAAAAACTTTTTTCCCCCACCCAGGAACCAGAAAAGAAGATGAAGGAAGAGCAGGACGAAATTGAGAGGAAACAGAGGGAGGAAGAGGAGAAGAGCAAGACTAAAGATGCTGATAATGACGACGATGAGGAGGAAGATGAGGAGGAGGAGGAGGAAGACGTGGAAGGTGGTGAGGAAGAGGATACAGAAGATGATGCAACGGATGACAATGATGCCACACCAAAGGATGAGTTGTAAAGCTAGATGACCTGGTCAGTGGAAATTGTATGTCCCCAGAGTCAACAATATCCACTGAAAGGCTTTGGACACTGGCCTTTTAAGGCAGCCTTTTATTCAGGTGTGGGCGGGGTGGAGGGTTAGGGTCTGATCAGATTTGCGTTTATTTTTTATTAATTCCCTCGCTGCTTTTTTTTTTTTTTTTTTTTTTTTTTTTTTTTTTTTT
>OMNV01009147.1:0-53076 GCA_900303265.1 Brotula barbata | reverse complement strand
CCACAGCTGCCATGCAGTCAGTGTCTCCCTCTGGTACCATGGCACCTGAAAACGCCCCATCACTTTCACTTGAGGCAGCCGCATTATCAACAGTCTCAGATCCAGCCAGCAGTTCAGCTGCTACCCCAGCTCCAGCTTTAGCTCCAGCTTCATCCTTAGATCCATCTTCAGCCCCAGTCCCATCTTTAGCTCCAGCTCCAGCTCCATCATCAGCTTCAGCTCCAGCTCTAGCTCCAGCTATAGCTCCCGCTCCAGCTGCAACTCCAGCCCCGGCCCTTGAAGCTATTCAGACTCCTGCTGTCCAACCTGAAGAGAAGGAAAGCGATGACTCCCAGAATGAACCATCTGCTACAGCACCAATCCACTCCTCTGGCTCCAGGTTGGATGTCAACCAAAGCTTCTTACTGAAAATTCTTTTCAATCAGTCTGTCAACATGGTAAAAGACCACGGTTCTAATTTCTAAAATATTGCATATAATCCACACAAAACGTTGCGTACAGCAAAAAGTGTGCGCAGCATGAATAAGTCATGTCTCATGCGTACACATAGACAAGAGTTGCATTTGCATACAAAGTGGTGTACACATGTTTCAATCACACAATCTGTGGTTAACCAATTTGCACTCTGAGATAGCTGCATGGTGACTTATACTTCTACATTGATACAGTGGAGCTCAGTTCAATTTAGTTTGTGGTGCCCAATGTATTGCACATCACAATAGAAATATTTAATGGTAGGCTCCTGGCCTAATTGTGGAATCCAGGAACAGGCAGTTGTTTGACACTTTTTAACAGCAGTTCCTAATAGTATATTATCATACTTCCATGTGATATTTTTGCTGTAATCATTATTTGAATAGCTAAATTTGACTCAGGCTTTAGGGATGACTCAATTGAATAAGCCTGTCAGGTCTAACTTTCTCTTAAGCCTGTAGTCGATTTGTAAATTTACAGCCAACTCCGCTGTGCTCTACTCAAGCCTGCCTCATGATCCGAGGAATGTGGACCAAGATATTCAGAGTAAAATGCTCAAGAATTCAGAAAGGGATCAAGGTTTCATTCACACATTCTACCATCACGTTCCTAGGTGACGTACTCCATTATGATATTCTGCTCTCATCTTTTCTGACGGTTCATATTCATCCCTGCACGTGTACAATATCTGTCATCAATATGGACAGATATCTGCCCACATTACAGACATGCACATTACCAAAACAATGTAACAACAAAACATGTCAACAGCCAAGATCTGTTGTATCTGCGTTTAGCCATTTCTCCCAAACATGTAAAAACCCCATATATCTGTTCTCCCTGAAGATGGTTGGCCAGAGATCGGATGTGTCAGAAATGTATGCAGCCCAAATCTGATCCAAAAAAACCAACTGATTTTTGTGTCCACACTGATCAGAATGTAGTCAGATATATGTCACATGTGGGAAAGTGTTTTTCTGTAAAATATTGGTATTCACATGAATTTATTTAATTTCTCTTGTAGCCCTGTGGATGAATTGGGTCTACTTGAGGAAGCCGCATCAATTCTAGGTAATAATTTTGATATTACCATATACTGTTATAACAAATCAAACATCAGACATCCGGTAATATTTGTGCTTTTTCTCCTTTCTTTCACTCGTTCCGAACGTTATCATCTCTTATATCGCTCATCTCTTCCATCTCATCTGTCTTTCTGTTTCTGTCTGCTCGCTGTCCTGATCGTCTTGGTCTGTGCAATGCCAATCCTGGTCCTCTCACCCATCTGTTGTCTGGGTTTTGCCATCCGCAGTGACTGGGCAGGCCTATGAGAACCTGGTGTCAGAGATCATGTCTATGGGTTATGAACGGGAGCAGGTGATCGCTGCACTGAGAGCCAGCTACAACAACCCAGATCGAGCAGTGGAGTATTTGCTTATGGTGAGGATTTACTAATCATTGAGCCCTTTGATTGTGTTTTATTGGCAGGCCTGCCAATTTCCTGTGTTTTTTCTAAACTAAATGTTTGTGTGCTGCAGGGGATTCCAGCAGAGGCCAGTGATCTACCACCTCAAGAACTGATTGGACAGAGTGCTCCAACCAACCCCTCTACTCCTGCTATAGAGCAACCGCAGCAGCCCACGGCACCTGCTAACAGTGAGAGAGCACACACACAAAGACACACATACACACAACAAGAAAGGAAATCATTTAAAAAATATCTGAACATGTGTACATACACCTTTATGAATCTGTAACATCTTATCCTTAGAAAAATTACGCAGTTTTGTTGTTTTTAACCAGATGTGACGGCGTATTAGGGCATTATTTTCATTTTCTTTTTAACCACAGCTCACGAGGCTAAATTTAAGAGAAAAAACTAAATTTCTGAAATTTTTTTTGGGTGCCTCTGTCAAAGACAGGAGCATGCATGATGTGACATGACCTTGATCAACTTGAACTATCCAGAAGAAAACACCACACTGATTTGGATGAACTGATAGTGTTTGTATACATCATCTCAATTTACGTTCGCATACAGTTGGTGTCGTTATTGATCGATCTTGCGTAACGTGTATTGTAGGCTTTGAAAATTTGTGAGTTGATGAACTTGGAAAGTTTTGATTTTTTTTCTCAGAAATTTGCTGATCAGTCAGTCGATACCATTGCATCCACTAAATACTAATACATGTACTTCAGGTAACCTGTCTTTTACTCTTCAGCTGGGCCAACAGTGGGTAGTCAGCCTCCCTCGGCTGGCAGTGAGCCTCCCTCAGCCGGCAGTCAGCCTCCGTCAGCTGGCAGTCAGCCTCCCTCAGGTGGCACTCAGCCTCCCTCAGCTGGTGGAGATTCAGTATCCAACAGGAACCCCTTGGAGTTCCTGAGAAACCAGCCCCAGTTCCAACAGATGAGACAGATCATCCAGCAGAACCCAGCCCTGCTGCCGGCCCTGCTGCAGCAGCTGGGCCGAGACAACCCACAGCTACTGCAGGTACCACGCAAGTGGCCATTCATGATAGTTGTTAGTTATCCTGTGTGCTTCTTAATTCACTCGAAGCAGAGCTAGTTCACAAAAATGCTTTTGATAGATTTTTTTTTCTACTGAGCATGACTGTAATGATTTTGGGAGAATAAAAGGCTATAAGACAGTACTGACCTTAACATACTGGCCATACTAATTCCTCATTAGCTTGACTTTGTTTCCATTGATTTCCAATGCAGTCAGTGTTTGTCTGTAGTCAGCATGAGTTGAAATTATCTTTTTGTGTAAATGTTGTGGTTGTGTACCTGTCATGTAACCATGTGAGCTTTAACTTTAGAAATGCAGTTCACTACTTTTTGCCAGTGGCTATTTGAGATTGTTTATTTAACTTATTGTACAGCAAATAACACAGCACCAGGAGCGTTTTGTCCAGATGCTTAATGAGCCTCGCAGTGGAGATCCAGGCACCGAGGGAGCTGAGGCTCAGGGATCACCACACACCAACTACATCCAGGTCACCCCGCAGGAGAAAGAGGCCATTGAGAGGGTATGTTAAGCAATATCAGTAACATTACACTACAGGGATTACGGAGAACTCAGATTTGTCTATTTTAATCATCATATAAACAACCTTTTGTAAAAACCAACGTGAGTGTGTTTGAAACCTGTAAAGGAGATTGACAATGAGGCCCGATATTCACTGTGGGAATCAAACCTGTGGAATCTCACATGCAGTGTGAAATAGTCTGCATGTATGTGGCTGCAAAAACCTGTTGAGAAAGCCCCGGCATTTTTCAGTTCTGTTCTGTTACCTCCGCCTCAGTAGTACAGAACTACACACTATCTCAGATCTCAGAGTTACTTTGGTGTCTGCATGCTAAGACAAAGCCCCAGTCGTATAAACCTAACCAAGGTGTCTGAAACTTGTTTTCCCACCGGTGTTTCCTGACTCTCTAGTACCTTTGCGTGTAACAAAAACAAAACATCTCCATTCCTCTGTCTAGCATTTATGACCTTGGTCATAAATTTAATTTTAGTGGCATTTAAAGAGTCTTAAATTTAACTTTCCTGAATTTAACTTTTACATTTTTTTGTGTTGCTCTGTATAGTATAGCTGTAACTTCTTTTTCTGTGATTTAATTAAACCAATCTCAGTCTCTGAACCCCACAAAATGCACCATGCTTCTGTAAACATCTCCCCCTCCCTGGAAATAAAAAATCTTAGACGTCCTGTTCTATGTATCTTCAGAAGATAAAATTTCCGCTTGGTTTGAATGTAATCAATTTGTTTTTCAATTCTCAACATGAAATTGTGTAAAACTCGTGTCAGTGGAAACTCCAAAATCTTCACAGTTGTGGGTTAGTGGGTTTCTAACACAAACCTGCGTTCTTTGTTTCTAGTTAAAAGCCCTGGGCTTCCCTGAAGGTCTTGTCATTCAGGCTTACTTTGCCTGTGAGAAGAACGAAAATCTTGCTGCCAACTTCCTGCTACAGCAGACGTGGGATGATGAGTAAAAAGCCAATCATCTGATGTTCAAACCGAGGGCTACAGGATGTCTGACAGTGCTAAATAAGGTGTGCCTGTAAGGAGGAACAAGAGAGGAGGAGGAGGAGACAGACTTGTTTTCATGCCATGTGTTTGTGCAAAATGGTGGTGATTTCGATGATTATGACTAAAAGTTAGCAGTTTTGCCTACTCTCCATTCAGCTGTGATAATCAGCAGCTCTCACTGAGTTGTGCTTCACTGCTGCTCCATCAGTGCTGCTGTTTACTGTTTGTGCTGAGTGATCACAGAACGAAGTCATGACAGGAACATCTTTTATTTTATGGTAAAGAATGCAACAACTTGCATCAGCTTCTTACTCCAACATGCTTTTATACAAAGGGTTTTGCTTCATATTGACTTACAGACAACTTCAAGAACATGTTGACATCTTCTAAAAACAAAGGAAAAACCACACCTCGTATTTTCCCCACGATCTTTGTTTCCAAGCTTACATGTTGGATACTATATACATGAAAACATGATGCAAACTGTTGACTTCATTGCTTGACAGATAGCTTCGATGCTTTTGTAATAAGTTATATATATTAAAGCTGCACTATGTAAATTTATGTCGGATTGTTTGGGTGTGTGTTCAGGTCATACCCATCTGTTACTTGATTTGCTGTATTTGCTGTTTTGAAATTACACGTTGAACCACTTTATGATGTAACCCTGTGCCGTGGCCGTCATGTGTGTGCCTGGTAACACACACGCACACACATACACAAGCCAACTAGCAGGACTCATTGTGAAGTCTCGGACAACAGAGCGCTGTGTGGGAAAAGCGTGGTTGGGACTAGTAAACAGTGACAGTGGGAGAAATGTTATTGAAAAGTAAACAAATGACAGTAACACAACACTAGAGGGCTCCAAAAATTACATAGTGCTGCTTTAATTTATGATTCGAACGACAGTGTTTTGTCCTTGCAATAACATCACAAACACTGATTATGGAAAATATCACACACCTAATGAATCTAAACTGTCCAAATGTTTCCCTCATTTACAGCGGTGCTTGAGCGATTTCACTAAATGTCTTTTTCACATCATTTATGTCTGAACTAAGTTTCTGACATTGCTTTTTTGTTGTAAGGTGCATCATTCTGGGACTGTTTGGTGTTTGCTTACCAGGTTTAGGCCTGGTAAGTAACAAAACAAATACATCAGTGACCTGCAAAGGTTGAAATTTGGAAATACAGCCAGAATATCCCTTTAAGGTGTTTTACATGTAGCGGAGGTCAAAGACAGAAAGTTGAAATACATGGCACTAGATTGATCTAAGCAGTAAAATCTGCATGCAGTCAGTGAGTGTTAACCCACAGAATCAGTTGTTCAGTGTACTATCAAGATAATGTGCGTGGTGTAGGATTTTTTTGGGGGGGGAGGAGTGGGCACATCCAAAATCAGCAGTTAGTTTGACTATTATCTTGTTTCACTGCAGAATTTTTGTTTTGTATTTTGTAGATGAGGGAGTTGTCAGGTTGATCATGAAGAATCATAACATTTATGAGGGGATTGTTTGGATTCTGAAGAAAATTTGTGACGTTTCTCAACATTTTTCAGTTAAATGAAATCCACCTGCTACTCTCAGACAATCTGTTTCTGTTTGCTTTGTCCTCTGTTACATCTATGCAATGCTCTTACAGTATTAAAATGCATAGATGCATACAATGCATTTATGCATTTTTATATGTTAAATGTAAAACAAGTTTTATTTTATAATACTGCTGGAGTTTACAAGGTATAGTTTAATATGTCGTGAGATATTTGAGAAGAGAGATTAGGATGATTGGTTATATTTTGTATTAGACGTTTGACTATTGGTAAGAAATTATAGTCTTTGTTCTAATGTTGAACTAAAGAGAACTCTTATAAGTGCTGGAAGCCAAAACAAACATCTTTTTAACATTCAGTATATGCTTTGCTCTGTCCCTTCTTTTTTTTTCTTCTCTTTATTGTGTTTTCACTGGAAACGGCTGGAAGATTGTACTATATTGTATATGGGGTATAAAAAATGTGCATTTGGGAAAAAGCACTTTACTGTGACAAAATGCTACTCTTTACCTATAAGGAGGTGTTGGCTGCATGAGTTTGTTACAAATTATTTATAGCATGGAATCGGGATAGCAATGACAAAATCAGCAGTGTGGAGTTACTCTGTCTCAGTTATTGTTATCCATTTTTGTTGATTTTTATTTCTTTTTTTGGATTTTTAAAAAGTGACTTTCAGCCTCACACACAGAACTTGAGGCTTGTGCTGAAAACTGTAGGTGTGGAAAACATTTGTTTCAGCATTGTGTAAAATAAATGGCTTTTACAAAGCAGAGCGGCTAATGTGATGTTTCATTATGAAGGATGAGTCATGTCGATTGAATTAGACAACCAGTGTAAGAGGTTGCCATCTTTACTGAGTAAGAATTGATGCAGTCTTTCATCAACATACTGTAATTCCACTGTTTCACTGCTGAATGAAATCTGGAACTGCTGTGTGTGTTTATTATTTAGTTGCTCATTTTGTAAGGAAAGCAGATACAATAACAATAACAATATACCATTATTAACAAACAATACAATAACAATACTCAGACTTTGCAACCTATATCAAATTTTATCCTACACATCTAGAATAAAGAGTTTCTGAAGGAAAATAAAAAAATTCCATATCTAAAAAACATAATGGTTATGGATTTTTTCATTTTATCATAACTTATCCAAAGAAATTATAATATTCTAGAATGCCTTTTTCTATGGGGTAAGTGTAAAGGGGTTAATACTGTTTACTTTTCAAGAGATGTACATGCTCTAGATAAAAAAGATGATTAAACTATTCTTTTGATGGTTTTTGCAATTTCAGATACATAAAACATAACCATGCCATCTGGAAATGGGGTTTGGCTGGAAATGAATACATTGTAATTAGAACAATGTCCGCTAGGGGCAGTGCTAGCTTATGTTGGGAGGAACTTTTTCCATCGACAAACCTGACGAGCCCACGTGACTTGACGGAAGCCGCCGAATACGGGACGAAATCTGCCTGTTTTCTCCCTGCCAGAGCGTCAGCTTGGAACACACCGATACAGCAGTTCTTCAAGAAACAGGGCCTGAAACACCACTTCTGGAACTCTAAGGTTTTACAAGTCAAAAACAATCCAAAGATACCAAATACATCATGATGTATTTTGGGTTAACCATTGTAAAATGATACCCAAGTTTTTAAGCGATATGAAAAATGTAGCTTGTAGTAGTGGTAGTGGTAACTGTAATGGATATTTTTAGTATCACAACATATCCAGAAATAAGGAAGCAGTAATAATAAATGAATGTCGAATTAAAGTAACTTTTGGAAGGCTATATGTAACCTGGACTGCTACTCTGATACTTATTGGACGATACAAATGACTTAAATTGGACAGATACAGTCCATATAATGTGCCATCTAATTTACATGTATTTGTTCCACAAGATAATCAATGACAGGTGCCAACATTTCCAAAGATACGAATCATCAGGATGCATTCAGGTAAAATTTAATTAAATGGGAAACAATACATCAACAATTGAATTGTAAGGGAAATTAAAGATGTCCTACCTTACCATAATGTATTTTAAGATTCAGCCTTTACAACTCGGTACACTGAATTAACACTGAATTAACTGGAACTAGAAGCACATTAGATTGATCCTATGCCCTGGGACTATAACGACTATGACGTAATATTAGTGACACAAATTCGGAAACGCGGTCAGCTTCGTAGATCGCGTGGTCTCGTCAGGTTTGTCGATGGAGTCACTCCCGTATGGTGGGAGGGTGTGTGCGTTCCCGCAGCAACAGGGAAGATGGCAGCTCTCACATCTCTCACCCAGGTAAAGATGCAGCTTTTATGTTGAAACGCTGAGAGTTTCACCTAAGAGAAATCAGCACATGGCATACTTCAGATAACGCATTGATTGTCAGTTAGACTAAACAAGATACCAAGTCGCTGTAGAATGTAGTTATGTGTCAGTCAGTCAGATGGGACGTATAAGGCCTGTAGCAGTACCGTTAGATAGCGGTTTGGCTTTAGCTGTTAACTAAATAGCTTCACGGCACAGCATTAGTTACTCGCATATTCATGGTTTTCAAGATGACCATCAATCAGGGAACTGTGTTTATTGTTCGGCATAAACGCCTCATGCGAATATGACCAAGCGATCGACTCGTTAATAATGTTTAGTTGCTAAGTTAAGCGCTATCACCTAGCCTAGCATTGATGCTGTGCAGTGTTGGAGAAGATGGAGATAACGCTCGTGAGGCTATTAGCATGCTACAGAGCAGGCTAACGTCAGCTAACCTGAGCTGCTGCTTGATGATGTGAGCTGCAGTTTCTCATCCTAACGTTCCAGCTTTGTTAGTAACACTAAATGTATTTTCATGATGACGGACACAGAGTGATGTTACTAACGTTTTGCCTGCCATGGAAAACACAACCACAACTGATGTCCCGTTCTTTTAAAATTAAAATACAATTTATTTTCACATTTAGATTTCAGATCATCAGATGTTTCAATATTTTGATCACGATTTAATATTTAGAGTTTTAGAGTTCGAGTTTATCATGCTGTCTGACAGCAAAGAAATTTATTTAGGTTTTATTAAATTGCCCTGTTTTTCCTTTGGGGAGTCAGATTTCTACAGCTGTGCCATTGCAGTTTTAAATGTAGGAGGTCTGAAATTGTGGATGAATTGATTATTGGCTGCTAGAAAGTCTTAACTCTATTTTCCTGTTAAATCTTTAGAATACAAAGGAAAATGTCATTAATGTTTTTAGTTGACTGTTTTTGCAAAAACAGAATCAATCACATCCTTTCTTTCAGATGCCCTCTCTGATGTTGTCACATATTGTTTTGTTTTTTTTACCTTCATCCGCATGTGGTCCCAGGAAAATGTTACCAGATTAATCTCACTTACAAATAATAAACCTTACTTTGCAAAACACTCATACAGTTACAAATATAAATAATATAAAATTGCAATGAGATTTTAGGATGAAGGAAGTATTATTATTATTATTATTATTATTATTATTATTATTACAAGTCTAAGTAACATTGTTATTGTTAACAATTGTTAATAGTATTGAAGTAATGATTAAAACTGCTCAAGGTCAACTTTGTGGATAAAGCCGTGTGCATCCTTTCTTCTTATCTAGCTGCATCTGTCCATGAAAATGTCTTATCTGTAATCTTGAGTTTCTATATTTACACGTACACACACATATTTAGAACACTTATTTTAGGACCACTTCCTACTTTATTCTCTCTTTTAGCGGGATTCCATACTCGGGTGTATTCTGTGTACTTGATGATTTTCTTTTGAATTTTTTTTATTTCTGTAAATTACTTTCTGTGATCTTTGCACATATTTTTGAAGTACTGCCATAGATCTAACAGGAAGTCTTTCCTGCCTTCGATTTAGCACTAAAAGTCCAACTTCTTAAATATTTACTGTCAGATGCTGCTTAATCACTGCTTTTTTTTGCCTCTACTCTCAACTCCATAGGGCCCCGCCCGTTAGCAGTCACACATATACTCTCTAATGAGGAAGATATGGGGGAAAAAGAGGGCTATTTACACAAATATATCCAGAATTCAACAAAATTTTGCGTTAAATTGTGAATGCCATTATAATTACTCAATTCTGTGATTTTGGCAGTATTTACCACAATGTGGAAATCATAGGGGCCCAAATGACTACTTAATTGTAAGACAGGATGCTGTCTGGGCTATGCATGTGTAATACCTGTGCTCTTTTAGGTTGGACTGGGAGCCTGTGGAGTTGGGGGTTGGTACTTTAATGTGTATCTTGACCTGTTTGTTTTTAACCCCCATACATATACTTTATATAGATTGATATAATCCCTCTGTCTTAGGTGTCGAGTGGGAACCCTGTATATGAGAACTTCTACAGACAGGTAAGACAAACATTGTTTCTAAGCAGTTTAGATCTATAATATGTCATTGTTTTACCACATTTGTTTTGGAATAGAAGATTTAAACATCCCATATGTGCATGTGTGTATCAAGGTGGATCCTGGGAATACAGGGAGAGTAGGACCAACAGAATCTGCCTTGTTCTTAAAAAAGTCTGGACTTCCAGATATTACTTTGGGAAAGGTGGGTATTGACAAATTCTTCCTCTCTGGTTTTTGTGAATTAGATGTTAGTTTTAATATTTCAGTAACCAATCTAGTGAGGTCTAAGCAGGAAACTGTTGGGCACAGTTTGGGTATATCTAAAAGATAAAAAAAAAAAAAATTAAGTTCTGGTGTCCTCTAGGCGGTGCCCATTTGGCTAGAAATGCTTTGCTAACATTCTAACAGCACATCGTCTAAGTTATAGGACAGTCGTTGGCAACCTTTATTAGACGAATACCCTCCCCAGCTCAGGTTGAGACTATTGTTGCCCCCAGTTGTTGTGACCATCCTCATTTTTTGATTTTAATTGGGTTATGAGTAATATTTATTTCCAGATGATACATTTTTTGAATAACCTTGGTTTGTCAGCAGGGGAAGAGGGTGTCGGTGTCTGTTCAATAAGCTGTTAAATTTCAACATTGAGAGAGAGCGTCATAAGTGGAAGATTGTTTGGCCTCGGCAGACGTATGCACTCACTGAGTGCCTTCTAGTTTTGAATTTTCATTACACGTACTGCATTTACTGACGTGAGAGCAGTGACAGTAAACTGTAGACGGTAGATTGATGGCCATGACATAACAATTATGTGATACATGTTAACACAGTATCTGTTTTAAACAGAAACTTAATGCTGGACAATTCAGCCATGGGTTCAAGTTAACACACATCCTAATGTAATAAATCTAATGCCATGCATGTTGCTTATATGTATTCAGCGGTATGAGACCACTCCCTGAAGTGTGAAGTGGGGAGACTGCAATCTCCAAGCAGAAGCACTGATAATTTTGTTATAATCTTACAAAACATTATGACAACAACTAGTGATTGCTGTGGAGTTCACCTGCTGTTTCCTGTCCTAAAGAGGCCGTAGAGATGGTCCAGCACGTACACTGTACCCTCATTGATAGACCGGTATAAACGGCTACACATTTAAACAATTTACTGCTTCCAGTTTAAATCATGGCCACATGCTCTCAGTTACATTACATTTTAATCTGAACATGTTTTCTGTTGTACGTCTCAGATCTGGGATTTGGCTGATCCTGATGGCAAAGGATATCTGGACAAACAGGTAGGGGTCAGGGACTATCCTCTGCTTTGTTTTGATAATGTGATAGGTGTAGTTCATAAAGAAATACAACACTGCAATACAAGGTAACAAATAACATATTAGCAACATAGGCTTATATGAGACCCTAGCTCAAGTTAAAAATGGACTCTTACAGTGGCTGGCTGGCTGAAGTATATTGTTTTTTGGTCTCTTTCAGGGATTTTACATTGCTCTGCGGCTGGTGGCATGTGCTCAGAGTGGCCAGGAAGTCAGCATGTCCAACCTCAACCTTACAGTCCCTCCTCCAAAGTTTGTGAGTACAGTGAAGTAAAAATCACCACAATTTCCAAAGGCACTTTGAAATTAAATCAATGGAAATACATACTTTTTATGTGCATCACCAGAGTAATTGTAAGCAGATCTGTCAACTTGTTATTACGTGCTGTGCTTCCTTGGGTTAAAAGTTCAGTATGAGAAAAGAAACTACAGTTCAGTAAAGTGAATATGTCAGCCATTTTTGTTTCTCTGTTTGTAGAAGGACACCAGCAGTCCGTCTCTCAGCAGCACAGCTTCTGCCACCAGCGAATTACATTGGGCTGTCAGGGTACATACACACATACACACACACACACACTTGGAGGAAAGACAGAATTACAGAATGACTATAATAAGGCAGGAGATGAAATTTAATACACTGAGTCTTCCTGTTTGATGATCAAATATATTGGCAAAGGTAGATTGTTGTTAGTCTTTTGGATTTCAAATGACAAAATAGATGTTTTTTTTCCTTTGCTCTTACTCACTTACTGGTATGTTATGTGGAGTTTAAACCATTCAGTGTGGGACAGAATATAATTTTAGCAGGAGTCCCCAGCCCAGTGCGACATGAGACCAACTCTAAAAGGGTTTCTATTCTCCAATGTAATTATTGCTTTCACTGTGCATCCCCTGTTCCTGAAGGCAACCTGGAATACAAGGTGAAAGCAACCTCTGGATATGAGACTCCGTGCTTTAAAACAGCGAAAACAACCATGGTGACACTGTCAACACAGGGCCCATCACAGAAAATAGAGATGTTTTTTTAATGACGTGTGTGTTCTTTTCTAGCCCGAGGAGAAAAGTAAATTCGATGGGATATTTGAAAGTTTGGCTCCAGTTAATGGACTGTTATCAGGAGAGAAAGTCAAACCAGTACTAATTAACTCCAAGCTACCTCTGGATGTTCTCGGGAAGGTAGGAGTATATATCTAATTCCTTCATATCCCACATATTCAGCCATTTAACTGCAGCAATATGAAATGAGATGCTTTCTGTACACGTAAGGATGTCAAAAAGGTGGAATTCATCTCGCTGGTGGGAGGAGTGGGCAGATTTAGATTCATAATATTTCAGTGGAATCAATTTTATTTTACTTCCTGTTTTTGATTTGATGAGGGGCCTCATTAAATCGCTTCAAAGACTTCAATAACTTAAAAATGGCAACATTTATCAATACAATTTTTATCATCTTATCAACCTATATGCCAACTCCTTTAAATTGTAGCCTAGGAGATTATGACCTAGGAAGGAAAATTAAATTTATGTCCTCAATTTTGTTGCATATTTTGATGATGGTGACAGTGTCAACGAAAGCTATGCATATATGAAGGTGTAGGCTATTTATGAAGCAGGGTACTCTCCTAATGTAATGGTTTGGGAAAGATTTACATAGAAATGTCAGGAGCTTTTTTTATCTGTTGCTAGGTGTGGGACCTCAGTGACATTGACAAAGATGGCCACCTCGACAAAGATGAGTTTGCAGTGGTGAGTGTTTTTTATTTATCTACATGACTGGAAACCCATGTACAGTATGTCTGTCTGTATATCTGTCAGACTGTCCTGAGACAGGAAAATAAGAGTGGCCAGTGAGTGAGGTAGGACCACTTGGAGAGCAACTTGTTACATTACAATTAAGTACATCAATCTTCAGCGTTGTATATGATAAACTGTTAAAATGGTGCCCTAATCAGTCAACTGCTCCCCAGGCGATGCATCTGGTATATCGGGCCCTGGAAAAGGAGCCGGTTCCTGCACTCCTCCCCTCATCCCTCATCCCTCCATCTAAGAGGAAGAAGAGTCTGGGTTCAGTGGCTGGCTCAGTGCCTGTACTGCCTGCTAGCCCTCCACCTCCCAAAGATTCACTGCGTTCCACGCCTTCCCATGGTAGCATGAACTCCCTCAACAGTACCGGCAGCCTTTCTCCTAAACACACACTCAAGTCTGGACAGGTAAACAAATCAGATTGCTGAGCATCTTTTCATATGACATGATATATCTCCTTTAAATTTGAATTGATACAAGCTATGTCACTGAGGCTTTTGTTTACATGGTTCTACATTATTGATGTGGCTTTGTGGAAGTTACCCATGCCTAAAGCATATTTAGATATGATTTCATAATACAGCAATTCAATGCTCTATAGTGTATGAGAAACTTTCAGAGTTTATTTTGTGAGCTATTTCACTAAAAATAATTTTAATCCTGAAATTTACCGTGACACTGTAGTTATTTCAAAAAATGCATAAAATCTGCTTCTCTCTAAAACATTACCACCCAGGCTTTGTAGGACTTGATCTGATCCCCAGTACAGAAATATATCATATTGTTCTCTCTGTCTCAGCATGCAGTGTCCTGGGTGGTCCCAGTGGCAGACCGCAGTCGCTGTGATGACATCTTCTTGAAGACAGATGCTGATATGGACGGTTATGTCAGTGGTCTAGAGGTCAAAGATATTTTCATGCAATCTGGACTTTCACAGAACGTCCTAGCCCATATATGGTAAGTTCGGTCGTCATACATTTGCTAAAGTCTCATACGTAATTCACATGTTAGTAGTAGCAATTGCAATGGCTTAATTCTGAACCTTCAAATGTGAGAAAAGTGTGTCATAAATGTAAGTGTTTTGAAAGTTTTTGTAAATTATTCCATAAAAGCTTCACAAATTAAATATGTATAAAAACTTTGGCTGCTCGGTATTGTGATTATCTGCAATTACAGTATGTATATGCCAGAATGTTTTTCTGTTGTCTGCTTTTCCCTGCAGGGCTTTGGCAGACACCAGACAGATAGGCAAGCTGACACGGGAGCAGTTTTCCCTCGCCATGTATTTCATCCAACAGAAAGTCAGCAAGGGTATCGACCCCCCACAGGCCCTCACTGCTGACATGATTCCCCCCTCAGAGAGAGGCACCCCTGTGCCAGTAAGTACATGAGGATGCAGTACATCCAAGAAAACAGTGCATGCTTACCAGAACTTGCTATGTAATGTTGATATTGTCATATAAACTCTGTTGTTGATTGACATAGGGTCACAGCAATTTTAGATTTTCACATCAAAGTATTCATTTTTTTGTGATTCCACTAAACATATAAAATTTGGTGTTGCAGTTGGAGCAAAGAATACTTAAATTACCATGACAATAATGGGGTAATTTGTTTTTGGATGCAGAGTATGTCAGGCTACATGACCCCAGTGGGATCAGAGATGGCAGCCCTGTCTGAGATGAGACGGGTGAGTACATTTCTTCCTCTCTCGCTCTCTGTCTGTCTGTTTTCCCAGCTAGAGTCCATTAGAGACACGCTTTGTGGACAATATTCTGTTACACGTGGTAATGTGTGATGTTAAGCAGCATGCAACAGCATTGAAGCATGCTGCCTTTGTGAGTGGGACCATTGTACAGTTCCTCGTACCTCATGCATTACCCGAACCAAACATCATAATGATGTATTGTTTACATTCTGAGGACAGTTGAACTGCTCCTGCATCAAAGCTGTTAAGTACGCTTGCTGTTGCTTTTATTTCAGTCATTTCTGAGATTTTTTTGTTGAGCTTATTTAATGTACTTCACACTTTACACTCAAGTTTTTTGACTTTTTGATGATACTAATTAAACTTGGAACATGCAGAAAAAGACAATAAAGCATAATCCATTCAAGGCAGCATGAGGTAGTTACAAAGTGGGGTGTTCCCTGGGTAGGTGCCTGGATGTACATGCCTTGTCATAAGCAAATAACCTTTGTTGGGAGCATGGCTCAAGTATGTCTTCATACAATGGGACAATAACACCTTACCTGGTACCCCTTAAAAGCTGTTTTAATTGGCATGTAAAGTTCATCACTGCAGTATGTGACTGTAAACAACAGCTCTTAGCATGGAGCAAAAGAGACTCCATATGTTTATATAATGGCTCTTTTTAATTGAAACCCCTCAGTTCAACAGTCAGTTGAGGGCCAACACTATCATGGTTTCTCTCTGGAACTAAAGAGTCCTATCATGGAGCCAGTAAAAAAGCACAAGCTGGCGTCTTGATTTTTACAAGATGTTTATTGCCTACTCATGGTTTTTTGTCCTCTGTCTTTGATGATTCTACTGTCAATCTGTCCCAATCTCTGAGACTTGAATGATACAGTTGTGCGTAGGTAACACAGTCCTAAATTGACAACAACAACAACAAATGCTTTACACGGTTACCTGGGTGTCCAGATTACTGGAAAACATGAGACATTTTTTCCTTTCTAACACAGAGCAGCTGTTATAGTGACAGTGTCTGACCCTGATGTGTGGTGCTGATGAAGGGAAAACTCAAGATTTTTTATAGAGATTCGTAAAGAATTACCATTTTAATGTTCGCGTTTGAGATAGTGTAGTACTTTTGCAAAAATGAAATTCTTATTCGCAAGCTCGATTGTGAAATGATTTTCTTGTATTTGTAAGTTTTTTTTATGTCCATGGAGAGAGCCTAGTTATTAATAATTTTTTCTTTGGCAGTTTGGCAGTGTTTGTGACACTTTCTAGATTTTGGTGACTGGCCCGGCTTCCACCTACTGATTCCAATTCTCTATTTTGCGCCTCTTGATGAAAAGTGACTTCTCCCCTCGCCTCCCTTTGCCTTTTTTATCGTTTTCCTTTTCTTGGCAGGAAGTAGCAGCTTGGTTGATGCAATCTTATCACTCCACTTCATCAATAATTTACATTGATTCTTGCTACCCTGTTATTTTTTTCAATACATTTCTCTTTCTTCTTAACAGACTCTTATTTCTCCTTGTTGTTACTCAGTCGTATTTGTTGCTCATTCTCTCTCTCTTTCTCTCGCCCTGGCTGTCTGTCTCTGTGTTGTTATCTACAGGACAGCTGTAGTTCGGTGGGTTCAGGGGAGTTTATTGGCATCAAGGAGTTGGATGATATCAGTCAAGAAATTGCTCAGCTGCAGAGGTAACAAATAATACCTGCGGTAGCACATCAGTAACAAAAGAGTACTTTTACTTAAATGCAATACTTAAGAATGCAAATTGTATGATGTGTGTATCAGAATCAGTATGATTCAGGCCAAGTATGATTCATTTTCTTGGTGCATACTAGAAAGGAAATAAGTGCAGCTATAAAGTTGACAATACAGCTATAAATTCAGCAATGGTACTGCTAACTGTGAGTCAATCATGCGTACACATATAAAAAGAACCTATATATACATACTGTATATATAATCCTATACAGTTATACAGATCTCTGTGTACATCAAAATCTCAATATAAAAAATTCAGCACTATGGACGTAGGAACATTGCACAAAACAATTATTGCTACTTGGCCAGAATAGTGTTAGCTTAACATATAGTTATGTGGCTGTCTGTTTTTTATTACTGCACCTCCCCACATGAAGTCACAAGGGAATCCAGCTAGCCTGAGCAAGGAGCTGGCCCATCAGAATCTGATTGCTTGAATTTAACCTCCATGTGACATTGAAAATGGCTGAACTGTACAGAGGGGAGTTGTATTATTATCATTACGCATGTTTTTTTTCTGTCACCATATGTACTTATTTCTCTTTGTGTGGCAGGGAGAAGTATACGCTGGAGCAAGACATCAGGGAAACGGAGGAGGTGATCAGACATAAGACGGCAGAGGTACAGGTGAGTTATCAGCCATCTATGCACAAGCTCTGTCGCAGAGGGGCCAAGTAAGTGACTGTCACGTCCCCCTGAGAAACATGCACTGAATCGGGCCCGTGAGTGGTATAAGACAAGTCAATTCTAGAAAATGATATGGAAAAATATGTTGCCATTTGTGGATGGTGTTTGAAGGAGATATTAAAGAACAGAAAATGTGGAGCCTAATGTCTACACTAGTCAATCGTGTGCTTCTCCTGCTACTCTGTTCATTTCTGATGCCCTGTTTGTAAGGATAAGCTTGATATTGCACAGTATTATCATCATGTGTTTGCAATGTGCAGTCATTTCACAATCTTTTTCTCTATCTCACTTTGTGTTTGTCTTTTGCTCTTTGTCTGTATCTAGTTTCACACATCAACAAACATTTAAAGGAAAAACACCGAGGCCACTAACAAACACAATATTATAGAAAATGTACAGTATTTGTCCCGCTGCTTACTTGACATCATACACATCACATCTCTCACATAGCATGGAATAATTGTCCACAATAGCAGTAATGACGCAGACTGGAAGTAGAGCAGATGTGGCTGACAGTATTGATTGTAATGTCCAGCTATGTAAATGTTAATTTCATCTAATAGACAGATCACATTTGTAATGTAGTATAGTCCATTAACAGTGTGTGTATTGTTGCTGAGAGGCAAATCCTCTCATGCCATCATTGATTATCTTATCTTGTTTTTCAAAAAATCCTTTCACAGCACTAAAATTGTTTCTCCTTGAAGTAGCTTGCATATACAGAAAGATGAGCTATCCATCTTATCTATTGGCTCAACAGCAATTGATAGGTATCCTGTCCCGTTGAATTGCCTTAGCAATTCGGGAAAAATGTGCTCTTTTCTGGAGAGATATTCAGAGTGGAATATGATTGTTGAACTTGGTTAACGTGGTTGATTATATCTATTTTGCGCTTATCTTTGATGATCTTCAAAAAGCCAACGAATAATTTCCCCATCCACACAAGGCTGGCACCTTTCAGCGCCAAATGATAGAGCTGTGTCACATCAATTCCCAGTTAGATTCCCAGTTCACGATATTCATTTTATAATAAAGTGTTTGGAGTTTAAATGGAGTTTGTGGGGCCTGGCTCACCATCACCGGGTGCGATCTTGGGACTGAACTTGCATGTTATAGGCAATTTAAATTTCTTTTGTCTTTTCATCAGGAGATGCAGAATGATTTAGACAGAGAGACCGCAAGCCTACAGGAGTTGGAGGCCCAGAAACAGGATGCCCAGGACCGCCTTGATGAGATGGATCAGCAAAAACACAAATTAGAGGACATGCTGAATGAAGTCCGCATGAAATGCCAGGAAGAATCTCAGATGGTGAGGAAGGGAGGGATGAATAGACTGAAAACATTATTACATTATTTTACAATGTGAGAGGAGAAACAGCGTTACTGGTGAATCACCGTATGGGCTTCCAATTAGACGAGATATAATTTTAAATAAGATTATAGCTGTCAAAATAGCAGACATTTATTTCAGTTACACCACAATGCACTCAGTGTTACTCCAGAGGAGGCGCTGTAAAATGTGACTCTTAAAAATGCAGCAGCACGTTAAGATGCTTTTTATAGTCTTTTACCTGGCCCACCCCGACATCAATCTAAGGTAATAGTACACTGATGCATTAATTAATATGAAGGAATGTGATTATTGGAAAATTTATATTTTGGGTTGTGATTGAAACAGTTCTAAGAAAATAAATTTGGATAAATATAATTCTGGTCTAAAAGGGATTTGAATCATTATATTAGTCGTGCAATATTTAAATCAGCACACAGTGTTAAACAGTGTTCTACAGTCTATTTTATTATTTGTAGTATTCCTACTGTTATCTTTTTTTTATGCATTCATTATTTCTCTTTGACCTCCTTTGGGCTCCAGATCTCAACCTTACAAAGTCAGATTCACTCTCAGGAGTCAGATCTGCTGAGCCAAGAGGAGGAGCTAAGCCGAGCCAAAGCTGACCTGGGCCGGCTACAACAAGAGGAGAACCAGTTGGAGCAAAGTCTGGCTGCTGGCAAGATCCAACTTGAGACAATCATCAAGTCCCTGAAGGCAACACAAGATGAGATTAACCAGGTAGTACCAAGAAACCAGAGGATAAGAGTCACATTGAGTCAAACTGAGGGGTCAAACCATTTGGTACTTGTCATCAGTGACGGGTAGCATCTGTGCATGTAAAACAACAGCCTTTTTGGTTTGAACGGCCTTATTTAATAATATTACTATACTACCAGTAGGAGGCGCCATTACACCATACGTGATCCAGTTATTGTCACTGAAGTCAATTACAAATAACTAATACTCAGCTCCGCAGGCTGAGCTGAAGTTTGTGTAAAAATACACTATACATAAATTATAATATGGATTCTAATATAAACATTCATTCATTCATTCATTCAGTTCACTGAGTGTGCACTTGCTCTCTCACCCACACAATTCGACACACAGTAAAATCACAAAACATATTTACACTTTTGTAATAATACCTTTGACGAATTTAATGTCTCTGCAGGCACGCAGCAAATTGTCCCAAATACAAGACAGCCAACAGGAAGTATCTAAATGCATTGAGCAGTATAACAGTACGCTGAACGGAACCCACGGAGGCAGTATGACCAACCTGGCTGACATGAGTGAGGGGTTCAGTGACAGAGAAAATGGAGCATTTCCGGCCCTGGCGAGGACAGCGCAGGTCAGCAGGCACTTCCTCACAACTTTGGGGTTTTTTTCTTTTGACAATATGGCTGATAACATGACATGATTATGGGCAAGTATGCCATGCCATTTAGTTATATACTCTTCCTTGTGTGTGTGTCTCTGTGTCTGTGTTGCCTGGGGAATCATGATTCCATTATGAAAGATTATTTTCTGGCCCGTGGCGACTTTTTCCGTGGCAGGGGAAACACTGAATCTGATTTGATGTGGATACATCTTAAGAAATTAAATGAATGCTTAATGCTGCAATTAATCTGTAATAACATTTACTCTCTTTGACCACAGGAGGATCCATTCAAAGTGAAGCCATCGGTGTTTGACAGCCAGCCACAGGAGCTTCATACTGACCCTTTCCACTCTGAAGACCCCTTCAAAACAGACCCCTTTAAAGGTTTCTTTCTTTCACTATCCTTATCTACCTTCCTCTTTCTCTTAACCAAAGCCAATACAAATTTGGAGCTATGCTTCAGATGGAGGGTTTCAATGATGTCCACAATGACGTAAATCCAAGTCTGTGTTTACTGGCCTGTTTAGTTTAGTCTCTTTTCCTCAAGCACCTTATTTGTTTTGAGCTTGTGTTGCTCTCTGACTGTCTTCTATTCCTTTATTTTCTCCTGTTTTCCTATTTCACCCCTTTATTTGGTACTTCTCCTGTAGGTGACCCTTTCCAAAATGACCCTTTTGCAAAGCAGCCATCAACATCCACAGGTATTTACTTGGGGAAAAGACATAAACACAAACTTGTGTTTTTCCCAGACTTATTCTTTTAATTTTAAAAACCTCACTTCAGCATATTGCAACTGTGGAGCTGACACTTTTAAATACCAATGAAGACAGTTTGTGAAATGGATTGTTAACACAGCAGCATGTTTGCCATTCCCACAACAAATTACCATCATGAGTGGTCAATTTTGTGAAAAATATATTCTGCTGTATGGTGCTGACAGTTATTTACAGAGGCCAGCACCAGACACGATGAGGAAATGACATTGATGATTTATAATTTGTGAGCGCAAAATAGATTATTTGTTCCCACAACTTATTGTTATGTTTGAATTGTGCACAAGATAGTTCTACATTGTCACTATTACCTCACTAATCTAAATAAAAAGGGTCAGGGCTAGCTGACACATTCTTGCTTCCATCATAGTGTATTTTGGACAATATGATATGACCATCTGTCATCTGGCTGATTAAAACTTGGGAAAAGTACCATTAGACATGAAAAGTAAGTAATCAGTTAAATCTTAACTTACAGTTAAGTTTACACTTTATCAATAAACAGGCAATTTGTTGTTTCTATGTGGCCCATCCTATAAGGAGCTTTGGGCAGCCACTGCTCTTATCCAGGTGATATTAGTATACATAAGATATCACAAAATTTTGAATTATGATTATGCTTGGAAATTAAATAATGTATTTTAACTATAAACCCATACACAATCTAATACATTAGACTTGAAGAATTGTTAATATGGTTAATATTGGTTAAGTACACACTGCAAGAAATGACTAAGACGAGTTGACGAAGTGGTATGAATACTTTAAGAATACGCCATACATAAAAATGTGGGTTCAAATCAAGACTAGCGCTCACTTGTTTCTGTATTAACAAAAGTTACCATCAATCCTCCAGATCCTTTTGGTGGAGACCCATTCAAAGAAACAGATCCATTCAAGACCTCTTCAGAAGACTTCTTCAAGAAGACCACAAAGACAGATCCATTTTCCACACCAGACCCCTTCAGTAAAAGTGCCACATTACCTCCCAAGGTACGTCTGCATTGTTTTACATTTATTACACTTCCTGTCTTTCATTTCTAAAACACACATTGACAATGTGCTATTCAACAGCAATGTGCCGTTATAAAAAAGAGCTACCCGGTGTGAAATGGGTGATGCACTTGATAGGAGTTTTCAGACAAAATCATTGTGATTTATGTTAGCTATCCAGCTAGTGTTGTTGCTATCAAGCACTAGTCAGCTAACTTGTAGAGACAAATATTGGGGTAACCAATTTTCCCTTTTTTCTTTTCTCTGCTGTGAGAGCATTTGGTTCACAGTTAGTACATCCTAATGTGTAAGATGCACAAATGGGGATTCATTAACTGCAATTTTACTTAAATATTCAGTCCTTTTCATAATTTTGTTGTTACGATATATTGGAGACATCTCTTAGAAACATTCATGTGTTTTATTCTCATGAGTATTCAAAGCGGACAAACACAAACAGACCTTTACCCGTGGCCTGAAGCAGAAGTGTTTTTCAGGATCAGGGGGAAAGGTCAACAGATGAACATACAGAAAATTCCCTTGATAATAACCACCTCTAACTTTCAAGACCTTGGGTTGAGGTGAAGATTTCTCTTCAATCAAAGGACAACTCACAAGTAGATTCAGGACAAGTTTGTCAATGTCCCCGGGTCGTTCGGTCAGATCTGGAATTTTAACCCAATTGAACATCTATGAGGGGAACCCAAGAAATGAATTTAATCGTATCCTGAAAAAGTGATTTTGTTGTTAACATTGTATTTTCTTTTCTTTTGCTTCCCCTTAGCAAACCAGTCACTTTACAACGAGCGACCCATTCTCTGCGAACAATCCAAAACCAAAAGGATCAGGTATTATATTTTGCTGTGTTCTCTCGTATAATCTCAGGCTGTGCGCAATAACTCTTTGACCTGATAACCTTCGTTCACACAGAGCCGATTTTATATTAATATGGCTGCACATTGGGGTATAGGCTTGTGCCTGAATGTCTTTTCTTACTTTCCCCTGTATGTGAAAGCAGTTGATCATAAATTTATCACAGGTTGATTTTTAATTGATTTATAGCTGCAGTCACAATACCTGGAAACGCTCTGTCAGTGGGACAGTTGCCCCAACAATCTTTCTGCCAATATTCTGTTATCTTGCTGTGTAACCGACCATAGTGATTGAAGCAGCATAATAGAGGTTTTGTTAATGCCTGCACTGTGTCAAAGTCTGTTAACGGCAAAGGGCAGTTTTCTTTGGATTGCAGTGCTAACAACTTTTGTTATGAGGGTCAACAGAAGGTGAACACTGCTCTCTGTCACTGTTCTTTTGTGTTGTGATTGGTTTTAATGTTATTGCTGGAAGTTCATATTGGTGATGATGCTTCTTTTTGGGGTGGTTTTGAATTAATTGTGACTGCAGTCAGTCACTGCACTGAGCCTCTCATAATTACCTTTCATTCACCATTAGAACACTGTTTCATTTTCTTTAGGATATTAGTCTATTCTTATAAACACTTACTCGTCACTCAGCTGGAATGTCATTGTAGGACTCACCACGTCCTCTCACCACATTATCCTCACTGTTTGCTTTGGCTGAAATTACCATGCTGGTTTGTCTGTGTAAAACCATGGCTGGAGTGAGGAAAGATTCCACATCCTCCACTCCACTATCTCATTTACTATTGGCAAGTCCAGTTTGTCTTAAACTGTTCCGCTGATATTTTCTAAGATGGAGTGGATTGGACAAGCAGTAAATCAAACAGTGTGACTCTTTAGCTGTCTCAAGACCCTTCAGATTTCTTGACTTTCCAGCAAGAGCAAGACACAGTGATCATTCAAAAATGCAGAAAAATGTTGTGGTTATGATCACACCCACTTCTGCTTCAGATAAAGCTCATTTCAGAACAGCTGCTACTGTTAGCTAAGGCCAATGTGCCCATAAGGTGGTGTTACCACTGCCATGACAGTTTCTCTCAGGTTAGTTTTTTCATGTTCATACAATGGTTCTGATATAGTTTTGTCTATGCCTTAATTTACTCAAAATGTCATTGTTTTCCATTACTTTTTGTCTAATTTTCAGACCTGTTTGGCACTTTGGATCCTTTTGGCAGCAGCTCATTCAGCAGCAGCAGCAACAGCACTGGCGGATTTGCAGACTTCAGCCATATGTCCAAGCCTAGAGACCCATTTGAAGGCAGGGCCAGCTGGCTACCAGATTATCAGAAGGTACTGAAAGCCAAAATTCATGCATAATGAGCCCATGGGGAGTACCTGACATAATATGCTATTTGAATATGTGAATGTGAATATGTTTTAGTTGGTCTTGAATACTGTTATTTGAGGTGGCAGCATTTCATTATGGAAACGCAGAATCAGTAGTACAAGCAAAATTTGTTGTTGTCATTTGTTATGTTTCCTTTGGCAGTTTGCACATAACAGGCAAATCTTAAGTTTCCATTACATTATGTCAACGAGGCTTGCTTTTGTCATCCCTAATATTGACATTAACAGTAAACATGGAGCAGACTGTGTATGACCCACTAGCTCTCAGGAAATAAATAGTTTTTATATTCTCAAATATGTCTGATGTAATTAAAGAAATGGACTTTGGAAATGTGTTGGTTGACCTCATGTTATGGCCATTCTGCCAAAACAACAATCAGGTCAATGTCACCTGAAACTGCCGAGTGAAGTCACTGCAGGCTGTTTTCCCCAACATTTCATCCATTTGGTAAAATAAAATACAAAAACAACAAAGAATCTTGTGGTTTATTGCCATTCAACAAAATCTCCCCCACACAAAACACACCATGCTTCTGTAAACATCCTTCGTGGGACTCACAACCAAGCTAGAAATGAAACACTGCACGTCATGTCTACCACTAAGGTACAAAGAATGTTTCACTATGGTTTTGCAAATTACTTCCTTTATAGCGCCGCTCCAAAATACACCCGAAGCGAGCATGTTTTGGTTTGGTTTTTCTCATGAAAGTGTTTTTATTGTGAAATTTTGAAATTTTCAAACTGCTCAAAAAGCAGATCATTATCATTAAACACAATTTTTATGAAGTTAGTCTAATTCTGCCCATTCCAAGTTATAGCTTTTAAGTTTGATTGAAATCAATTGATTACATGAAGTTAATTTTAACATTACTTTAACATTCATGGATTTGGCTTGTTGAAGTCCACACATATTCTGAGTGTCATGGGTTCAACACTAGCAAGCAATTCACCTTACATGAACTTTCACTTCAAGACAGCTGTGAGATAACAGATGGGTGACAGAATAAAGACTCTGGTAAAGTTCAATAAAAGAAAAACAGGTTCTCTGATTTGTTACTCTCTTTTCAGTCAATGTTTGCTGAAGACCCTTTCAGCAGGAAGAATGACACACCAGCTCTGCCACCAAAAAAAAGTGTTCCCCCAAGACCCAAACCACCGAGCGGTGAGTGACAGAGTCATCGTATCCACTATGATGATTTAAGAGCACAAATCTTTGATGAGATGTCCAGAAAGATCCTGATATGTTTGTTTGCACTAATGATGATTAATTGGAATGATTATTTAATGTTGATTTTTTTCCACGCTGGCTATCTTTCTGTCAAAGGTGTTCTAAAAAAATTGTATGTGTGTTTGCAAGTTGTATATTATCAGTTTTTCTTTGCCTTTGCTAAACACATTTTACCTTGCCTGATCTATATAATATAAAAATTAATTCCTGGGACTATATTTAACCTGAACACATGCTCCTTTGGTCTGGTTGTGGTGACTTTTAAGCCAGTGTGTAGACATTTTTGTACACTTGACACAATAATAAAAGCAATCATCATCATATCATATTATGAGTCACAAAGGGAAGAAAACTGGTGCTTAAGTGGGAGGCCTTTTTCTTTAGATTATATTTATTGGAATTTCTGCTTTATTATGATAGGCACAGAAGAGATACTGTAGTTACCAGGCTCCCACCGACACTCACTTTAAAATAAGTTGCTAGATTGTTGAAACCAGTATCTGAAGCTTTGTAAGCTAATCCAATATTTCAGGCCGTGGCAATATAGATTTGGATCCCTTCCACTTTCCATTCTTTGTCATGTAGTATACTTTAAGACTCATACCTGATTCAAACATGTGTCTGTGGCACTGGCAAAATATTTTGCATCTTTCATCTCAGCCTCAATCTTCACCAGACATTCAAGCTGTGGCACTGTGGTCTGAGAATTTTTTTTTCGTCCAGGAAGTTGGTATTGGTATCTCACACTGAGCACGTACTAAACGTTTTCTGAAGCCTTTATACCTCAGTTGACCCCCCTCCACCTCCGTTCATGTAACTCTCTATGGTCACGGTGTCTAACGGTGGTTTCCCATGCAGCAGCTGCTGCACACAGCGGGAGAGCAAGAATTAATACATCCATGTACTGCACTAGTCTTGGCTGTAAATCTACCATATCAGTGGTGCCTTCTCTGTAACCTCTCATCTAAGCTCTGCTCTTTCTGTAAACAGGAAAGCATGTCATTGTGGGTACAGAACAGATAAACGATCAGTGCCAAGCCCAGTAACATCTAGACTCAATGCTCAGAAGTAGGAATTGGTGCACACTGCTTTCGAATCATATTATGATGATAATGCCCACATTTTTGTTGCTTAATTTGTAGTTTGAATACATGTCTCCATCATCCATGAAACTGCTTCAGGCTGACCTGAAGACAACCACAAAGAGAATTAATATCTATTTAGAGGAACATGTTGCGGGATGTTACTTTGTAGCAAGAAAATTAGGGGCTTTTCAAATATTGAGTGTAAAAATGTATGAAAACGAGCATACACACACACCAACCCTCCTGCCAAGCATCAGGACTCTTCCAGGTACAAACTGGATGCATTTGCTGCATCTGTTCCAGGGTGCAGCCCTAAAGCAGAGAACCTAGGTTTCATTCGTTGATTGAGTCATCTAGCTTTAAGTCCAGGTGGGTGAGTTTAAAGCGTGGCTCTTAAATATGTAGAAGCTCACTGACATGATGATTTTGGTTGGTTTTAAGACACCTGTTACTGGACGTGGGTGTGATAATTGACACAAGGGAAGCTTTGAGGATGAGCTTCAGCACAACAACACAGCAAGGGAGGGTGCTCGGCTTTTTGTCATTGCCTTCAGTAGGTTTGAAATGTTACAAGGAATGTTTTTAATGTATGCATGGGGAAATGATTTTCATACACTTTCGTGCTGTTTCTTTTTACTTTGGATGCGAATGGCAAAAATCTCTGAGCCATAATAATATAATTTTTTGATGAAATATATGTGTTTACAGATGATAAGAGAGCGTGAAAGGTTGTTTTTTTTCCGCTGTCAATTTGGGTGTGGCAGAAATGGAACCACTGATATACTCATGTGAAAATGATCTTACAAGAGCAATGATCTGTGGTTTAGTTGTTGTTGGCAGCCACACCCCAACTTGCTTCCTCTCTCTTTGGTGTGTGTGTGTGTGTGTGTGTGTGTGCATGTGCACATATTGTTAGTTAAACAAAACTCCTCATCATATTTGATTTTGATTCACTCACTCCTTCATAAACACACTTGTATTTTATTTCCTGCACATTTTCTCTCTCTCTTTCTGATCACTTTATTAAAAATGATAGGTGTATGTGTCTCTCAGTATAGTTATAAACAAAATAATCGTTTTTAAATGTGACCCATTACACATGGGTCACATATGAGATTATGTTAATTTTGTACAAATGTGCATCTGAATGCTTTCTGTGCAAGCCTGTTTTAGGCTTGAAAATCAGATGCCACTGTTGTGGTGGCTTATTTTAAAACAGGGTGGAGTTCGTGATTGTGGTTACGTGTGTGTGTGTGTGTGTGTGTGTGTTTGTTTTACTGAAAGGAAAAAACTGATTGCCAGACATGCAGTTTTGCTGAGCATGTGGTGTGAAGAGTTTACTCGTGATTAGGGTATCAAATGAGGCTCAAGGCCGATGGCTATGTTGTATCAGAACAGTATGGCAGGTTTTGCGGTTTGACACCTACGCATGTAGCATGATGTGCAATCAACATTCTCACGATTTACTGCCAGCCTCAGCTTCAACTCACCATTAATCCCATACTCTTAGTCACATACTCTCAGTAGTACTTACGCATCACTAACCTGTCATATTTGGAAATTTGCAAATCTTGAGGTTGATGAATTGGGCTTCCTAAATTAAGATATTTCCTGTGAAGTGCTAAACCGTTTGGTCTTTCAGGGCTTGCAAAAGGTTTCCGGCATATGTTTTGAAGTCATCTGACGGCATTAAGGCACTTCCAAATACAGTCTTATATATAGATAGTCATTGGTCTTCAATGCAAACTGTATTTTATTGCATTTTTACAGTGTTCCTATCTTATTGATGAATCCTGAGATTTTTTGTCTACAAATGTCATCAGATGCATTTGGCAGTAATATTATACTGAACTAATGACAAAGATGTTCAGAGTTTAGGTTTGACTCATTCAGTCATACATTCAGAATCTTCAAGCTCTATTTCGGAGACCATCCACAGAATATGCTAAAATCCAGAATTTAAAATTTGTTCTAAATAATGACATATGGCAAGGGATAAACCTGTCTGAATGTCAGTTACATTGATCCGTTGGTGAACCAACATTTGGTAATGTGGGCAGAAACCCAACCCATAGGAGAAACCATTCATGGTTTCATGACAACAAACCATTCCTTCAGTGGTTCTTTATGCAATAAGGTATCACATTAGTTTACATACTTTGTCTTGTTAAATATCGAGTTTTGTCGTATTTCAGACAGTGTACACCCATTATCTAGTAGGATGTTTGTGTGAGGATTTTAAGATAAGATCTGTATGACTTATTTTGGTATGCCACAGAGGGAGGTGAAACCTGTGTGGCTTTCAAAAGCGCTACTGCCTTTGGTGCTAGAAGAAACAATTTAGTTTCTGGTTTTTTTTTTTAACTCAGAACATACCGAATCAGTTCCTGTTTTATTAAAATAATAGCTCATATAATGATCAATTTTATTTATCTGCTGTTAGTGAGCACTCTGTGTACAATTTTTTAGCACTTTCCTTAATTGGTTGCAGGACCACCTGAATGAGCAATAAAGTAATAAGCAATCATTTACAACACATAGCGTGAGATTTTTTTTGTCCCACTAAGCACAAATAGTGACACAGCCGTGTTCCCTTAGTCATGAACGCCTTTACTGTTCCAGAAACATTTTTTGTGTGTTGTTAATCTACGCCCCATAGTATTTAGTGTTGAGATCTGCAAGTGTAAATATGAATTAATTCCACAGTTGTGCACCTCCATAGTCATATTTTAGGACTTAAGCACATCTCAGGTGTGTTAGACACACGAGGTGGAGTTTCTTCCTATTACAGTTTGAGTTTGTGTAGATTTCTGCATGAGTCAAACTCAGAACCAGTGGTGCATGCTCTACGATAGGTAGCTGTAGTAACTTCGGACAACTGTCTGATGTGTTTTGCCTCTAAATTGCACACAGCCTAAACCTGTCTGAAAAACTGCCACTGCGACCACAGTAAAATGTTTTTCCACTAATATATTTAATAGATATATTTAGTTTTAATAATCTAAACGTGCTGCACAGTGTAACTCTGAAAGTACATAACTTTCCCCTTGGAGCTTTTGACATTAGCGGTGCTAAATAAGTCCAAGAACAAATAATACCTCGGCTGTCGGTGTGTGTATGAATGGGTGAATGCGAGGCAAACATTGTAAAGCTTTGGATAAAAGAGCTTTAGAAATGCAGCCCATCCATTTATCATTTGTCTGTCTGTCACATTAACTGGAAGAAGACAGAAGAGCATATTCATTAGGTAACATTGCTTTTCAGAAGATGCCTCAAATTTGGGAAATGAAATAGTATGTTATAATGTTGTGGCATTTGTTTACTTAAATGTTTCAGCTTCATCAGTCATATTTCTGTCTGTGTGTCCACAGGTAAGAGCACACCGGTGAACATGTCCACTGGCGGTGACCTTTCCAAACCCAGTGACCCCTTCCAGCCATTTGGTAGTGACAATATTGACCCATTTCAGAGTAAAAAAGGCGTGGGGGACCCGTTCAGTGGTAAAGACCCTTTTGCCCCAACTTCTGCATCAAGTAAAGACCTCAACAATTCTACTTTGGGTTTTACAAGACTGACTTCAGCTCTGGAAGTTGAGATCAGTGAAACTCTGTTACTCTGTGACCAGACCAGGGCAGAGGGCTGTATACACACCAACACACTCCCGTAGGTCAACTTTTAGACATTGCTGCACAATTACTGGCTAGAAAATGCAGATTAAGGCATTAAAGCTAGTACAGAACTTAATCAGTGGCACTAGCAAGGCTTTACATACCATAATGTGAATTAAGGTGGTTATGTCTAAAAATGATTATCTAAAATAATTATTGCAGATAAGTTGTAGGTGAGCTGTTACTGCTGATAAACTGTGTGTGTGGTTTAGTGATGAAGGAAAAAAAAAAAGCCTTGTGGAAACTGTTCAGTGCGTAAAAGCCATTTTCACACGGTATACATAACAATAATGAATGTACCTGCACACCTGCAGGCCATATTTATCAGTATTATCAGTAGGTTATGATTGGCAGATCGATAGGTGTATTCTGTGTAAGACTGTGTTACTGAACACACTGCTTTTTATCTACGCTGGCTTCCTGATCTACGTAGATAACCAGGAGCCAGCAACACACAACCGAGATAGCCTTTCTGATTTATACTTATACATATCAAATTTCGCTGACTGTGAGTAACAAAAAATGTTGGGGGAAATTACATTAATTTCAAACAGTACAAAAGTTTGATCCTTAGTTTACACTGTAGGTGTTAAGAGGCAGTGCGTGAAGTGGCAGTTGGTGATGAAAAGGCTGCAGAGAAGGTAGAGCAGTGCACGGTTGATAAGCCCCTTTTTATAACGCCGGAAAAGTTACCAAGTCTGTTTGTGGTTTGTTATGCGCAAGTGCTGGTAAAAAAAAAAAGAAAAAAGATTCAAATAGGGTTGTCATGGTTTCTCTTCGAGAGGCTGAGCTGCTCAATATCAGCAGTGTTTTGCATGTTTCTTCGTCCCTGTACTAGAAAGATATCTGAGAGCAGACTAGGGAGAATGTGCACAAACCTGTCATGGGAACCCACTTCTAATAATAGAAAAACACTATATTCAATACAAACGAGTGTATTATAGATTCTAATTTCATCAGGCAGATTATCACTTCTCAGTGATAGTTCTCAGTTCTTTACATGTAGAGCGTTAGAATGTTTCTACTTGACTGCCTCTGTAAAAGCCCTTTGTGTTCTGACCTTCTGATGAGATCACTGCTCAGCTCTCGGCTCTGGAGTCTGTCTGCCCTACATGGTTGTGCTGTGTTTGTGCGCTTGTATGTTCACCACTGAGCTGTAGTTGGAGTTTTTTTTTTCTTTTCTTTTTTCTTCCACCACTCTGTGTTTGTCCACACACAGAGTTACTTTGCATTCAATTTAAAACTTAAATTCAACTCTGAAACTTATTGTTTAAGATTTGCGTGTTCCTGCACATATTTTTGAATACAAGTGAAAAATATATACTAGAACATTTCACGATGTCTGACAGCGTGATTGCATGCAAGTGGGTGTGTGTGTGTGTGTGTGTGTGTGTGTGTGTGTGTGTGTGTGCGCGCGTGTGCGTGTGCGTGTGCGTGCCTTTTCACTCAAACACATCATACTTTGCATGTCACACCTGCTCAATCGAGAGACATTGAGCTCCTGTTTCCTTAATTGCTCAGTGTCGATTCTTTTTGGTTTCTGTTTGACTGTGACAGGTGTGTTCAGTCCCTCGATTCTATCTCTTGACACTACTGAAACAGCCATCCGAACGTTACACTCTTGGCTTGTATGCATGAAGCTGAACGACAGTTCACACTACCGAAAGTCTTGAAATCATTTTTAAAAGAAATAGAAGTAGCGAGAGGACCAAAATCAGAGAAAGTGTTTCAGATGACTGAACAGAATCTGTCAAGCTGCCCATTTGCTTTGTGCTGTGGTGTGATGTCCTGTGAAGTAGCCTAGATCTATCAAATTCAAGGATTTCAAGCTAATAATTCATCTCTTTTGTAATCCACGTCTCTTGTAGGACCTGACAAAGTCAAGGTAAGACCTTGAACACACACTGAAATTCACACACATGCTCTTATTGTGAGCCAAGTGCCTTAAATGGCTTTTATGTTGAATTATCAAAAGTGCTGCTTCTGAAGTTATTTAGGTCTGATCTTATATAGTGGACAGGTTGGAAATAGCAGCCAAACAGAAAAGCCCAGGTTATATTCCCTACAGTGTAAAATACTGTCCTCCATTGAAAAACAGGATTTGTTCCTGAGTATTTAAGTATAAACAAAATGTTTGTGTTGGTCCATGTGTTGCATTTGAAATATAGGTTTAAATGTTTGCTGTACTTGTTTCAAAATCATGTGTTGCTGGAAGTAGATATTATTGTGATAATTCTCTCTCCCTCTCTCATGTTCTGTTTCTATGCAGTTCGGGAATGAGGCCCAACAGCTGGAATGGGCCAAGCGGGAGAGTGAGCGAGCGGAGCGAGAGCGTCTGAAGAGGCTTAGACAGCAGGAGCAGGAAGACCTGGAGCTGGCCATCGCCCTGAGCAAGGCTGAGATGTCAAATGCATGACCTGTGCCCCCCCTCCCCCCAACACAAATACACAGCACACATAGACAGGCTAACATGTAGATACGTGCTGTACTGTCAGACTGACACAAAGTCCAACACCACGCCAACCTGATCGTCGTTTTCATCTCACAGACACAAAGCTCTTCACTGAACTACCTTTCGAGCTGGAGACATGCACACAGGCACACACACACATACACACACACACACACACACACAATGAGTCAATAACATCAAATGAAATAGAAAAAAAAGTTGAAATCCTGACTGTCCAGGTAAATTTGGGCACTGATCCTGGATTAACAAAACAGCCCCCGTGTCCCACTGTGGGTGGGGAACGACTCACTGCAAAATTCTCCTGCTGAGACAAACTGATTAAGAACGGAAGGATAAAGAAGGTCAGAAGGAAGAGAATGTGACAGGGGTTTCACTTAAACAAACAAATGCACTGCAAATATGCACTATAGCGGATGAACAGTAACGTGTTGATCAGTTGGATGTGAATCCTTTTACAGGACTGGCCAGACTAGTTGACCAGTGGTCAACCAATATCTTGATGGTTTGCATTTCAGCATGTTGTTTTTCTTCCACTGCTTCAGTCACATGGAACAAATATGACCAGTGTGTAATACTGGAATACCTTGATACCTTGAAACAAGCACTGGCGGAGAAAAGTAACAACAATGCAAACTGCCAAGGTTCATTTTAAAAGGGATCATTTTTTCTAAGTTGAATTGGTGTGACGTGGATGTAGCTGTGTAATTAAGCTGGTGAGGGTGTAGACGACGTCTGTTGGTAATCAGTGGTGGAAAAAGATTGAGATGTTAAAGTATTCGGGTTGTGAATGTGCCAGAGAATTTCCGACTCACAGTTCTTTTTTCTTCTTTTAGAAGAACATCGGTATTTGGGGTAAATAGAGTCAAATGAGACAATGCATAGTGGTTCCATCTCTGTACACCACGACGTGGATATGGCCCATCTATCTTTAGCTTGGCTTCACACAAAGAGGAGAAATAAAGGGAGTTCACTAAAAAATACATCCTTTTACTCTCAACTTCTGGTGTTGCTGCTTATAGGTAGAAAATAAGACATCAACTAACCACTGCTGGACACAGTGACTTCGCACAACAACTCCTGTCCTCATAGTGGGGTTGCCAGGTTTGAACACTGTGCTGAGCAAACCTAGCAAAACCCAGGTGACTCTGAAGCTAACGAGAGTCAACATATAAATCTAGAGCTCCTGTTTCCAGTCTTTGTGCTGAGCTAACAATGGATACAGAGATAAAACTGATATCCATCTGCTCATCGTCACTATCATCATCTCATCTGATGTTTTGCTAGAAGGTCAGCATTCCTTCAAATGTTAAATCTTTACAGTTAAAGGGTTTACCATGAAGTCTAGAGTGGTTGTCTTTGTCTCAGTTTTGAGTTGTTCACAGAGGAGGCACACTTTCCTCCTCTAGCTTAGTGGTTCCATGTAATTAACATCAGCAGGATATGTTAACATTTCCTTGCTTTACGTCTTCACCAAGACACACTCGTTCCACTGCTACTGTCAAACATGGCTCAGAAAAGCTTCCCTCTAATGTGACCTAAGTACCTAACAAATTAAATTATAGTCAAGTTTTAAATGTCAACATATCCCTCAAACTGACATTTTGTACAGGTGTATTTTTTTGAGTGTGAGGTTGTACTGTGGAGAGTTTAGCACATCGAGCTGCAGTCAGTACTCTCTCTCTCTCTCTCTCTCTCTCTCCCTCGCTCTCTGTCTCTCCCTCTCTCTCTCTCTCTCGTTCTCTCTGTGTCAGGTGTACATTGATAAAAGGAGCTACCTCCTCTGCTGGACAGCTGTACTCTGTTAATAATGCTATGGTTCAACATGTCACTACATCAAACTAGTGAAAGGCAAGATGAGGGAATTCATTTTTCTACATGCTACCTTTATTTTTAGATAACAATAGTTTTACATGTGGTTTATTTAACGCTCTGCTTATTTTTGTATTAATTTTTATGTATTTTATAAGTACATAAAGGTTTGTGTTGTTTTTTGCTTGTGTGCTAGTCTTTGGGAAGACTCGAAACTTATCCACTCTGAACTTGTAAAGACTGAATTTACATGCACACAGTGCGCCATTATTTGTGTTTACTGTGATTAAAGGCAAAAATGTGTTAAGCCGTTTACGTGGATGGAATCAGTAGGATTCGGCCATTCTCTGATTATTCCGGACACCTTGAGTAATCCTAGTATGAGGTGCGATGATGACATTTACTTGCCTGAATTCATTGATTTACATTTGCGTAATTATATGTCAGTTAATTTAAAAGGAATGACACATTGCCTTAATCACAGTTTTGAAAGTGCATGTAAACATACTGACCGATCGAGCTGGAAATCCGTTAAAAGGTGTATTTATGTGCTATGGTGTCATACAATGTGGGCCGAACCACTCCGTTTATTTTTACACGATTTGCCGATTTTACAATATTGAATGATTTTCTCTAGCAAAGTGACGTCTCAAATATCACTCACATTGGGTTTGTTCTTCCAAGTTGTTGCGTTCTGGAAATATTTGGCATTTACTTACCAGGTCCATCATTTCAGCATAACAATTCTATTTGGAATCCACAAGATATGCACGGGGATCCAAAATCTCCAAAATGCCTTCTTACAAAAAAACCCCAAAACAAACAATGCCAGTGACCTAGCTTAGACATCATTTCCTCAAAATGATTGAATGTTGTAAAATCACATATGGCATATCACTTTACCATGAACAAGTTTGAGCGTGACGTTGATCTCACGTCAGCTTAAGAAGAGAACAGAACCGATCCTCGAAACAGCTGTTTTCTGTTTTTTTTTGGTATGATTTTAGCGCCTCTGCTGTTTCAGATGTCATAGTGATTGTCTGTATGTGCGTGTTTATAACCAATCATAAGCTTCAGTCAGTGTTCACGCCTAGTGTTTGGACTCAGAACACATACGTTCTCTGAGCCGTAATCGAACAACAGTGATCGTAAGCATGACTTCAAGGGATGGGATGACAGATTATCTTGACCCAAGAAGTAGTCATCGCAGGGAGAAACTGTGTTAATAATCATTTTGAAATGTATTGCAAAAGTACAATGCTAACCCGCTCTTGATGTCATGTTGAATAAGCCTCTGAGAAGGCTTTGGGAGGACTCAAGATGACCTCACTTGATTTAATGTTCTTCCTCGGTCACCTCATTGACTCACCAAGATGATGATAATGAGGAAGCCTGCAGCATGACTGGACTGGAGGATAAAACTGTACAATCCACCTAATGTGAAAACATTCAAATTGAGCAGAAAATATATACATTTAATGTGCAGCATTTAAGTCAGACGGAAATGTGAACCGCCTCTGCCTGTCATTTGTCATCTTTGTTTACATATCAGAAATTTTACTTTGTGTTGGCTGGTACGTGCTGTATTACGTAGAAGAGCTGCGTCCTGGTACAGTCAGCTTCTCCCCCTAAGCTATACAGAGCCAACATCTCACCAACACACCGACGCCTGGAAGCCCACGCTGTAGTTTCTAGTTCAGCTGCTCTGTCCCTTTGTCCCAGAGTGACATACGACTTAACACTGGACACGAACGATTTGGGACAGATACACTGCACAGAAAAATAAGAACAAGAAATGTCACATTGTCACTTTGGGTGTTTATGTAGTTTTAATCACAGAGAGAGTGAAGGCGACAGGAGCAGCAGAATTTCACCTCAAATTATATTACTAAATAACACAAACAAAACAGTAATATAGAATTTTAAAAGCCCCACCTTCAAAAAGCAGTGTTGCACCGTTAGCCGTTGAGTGTGTGTCGGTGTTGGTCTCCCTCTTACCTCAGTCTGTACACTGTGTGCTGCTTAGACCATCTGTTACAGAGCAGTGCCGTCATTCATGCTGTATTTGTCTCTGATACCTCCATTGTGCAATAGATTTATTTTTTATTGTTGTTTTGTGTCTTGAGATACCCGTGCGACCGGTCTGATGTTTTTAAATGTAGATTTTTTTAATATGATTATTTAAGTTACTCCAACTTCCACAACTATGCAGAGGAAGTGATGCATTTCATTTTGCCCACAAACTCCAGAATCTTAAAAGCTTTCATTCCAAAACCATGAGAACAAAATTCAGAAAAAAAAACTAAACTCTGAAAATAAGACGAACAACAACACATTGGAGTTGACTCTTTTCCTTTAAGATGGCGGATAGTTTATTTTGGTACGGAGTCTTTCAATTATGTCACTGTTGCTCACACCTATTAGTAAGCAGCCAATGCATGTTTTTATTTGTTTTTTTGTTTTTTTCTTAACCTTTGAAGCTTGATTTATTTGTTTCCATGTCAGCCTGCCTTCAAATGCCCTTCCTCCTGTGTAGGTGAAATTATCCCAACTGTCTTTATAAAGATTCAATATGTAAACAATCTGTATAGTACCATGTCTGTTATTTTTGTCCTATAAAAAAAAAAAGTGAAGATGGAGTAAAGTAAGTTGGTGAAAAACATTTGAAAAATTGCCTCAATTACACTTGGAGACGAGGGAGACGGAGGTTTGGGTTTATTTTGAATAGAAATCCTCTGTACATGCTGTGTACTGTTTACTAGATTAAACATTTCAGTTCAATGAGCGACGGATGTTTGACTTCCAGCTTGTGTGTTGGTAAATGAGGAGGGGTGGCAAGACATCACAGTTACACATCACATTCATAAACACACACACACACACTACTGAACTTACAACCAAAACAAAAAACCTTGAGCTTGTGTGAATGTATGATCACATGAACGGAAGAGGTTAAATGTGTGAATGGGAGATCTGAGCTGGCTTTCAGTGGGGTGTGTGTGTACGTCTGAATGACACTGCATGATCATATGTATACTCTGCGTGCACATGCTCTCAGTGTTCCTAAGTCTAATTATAACCTTAATATTTCATCATACCCACTTCTTCTCAGATTTGATCCTGTCGGAGGTTTGCTCCTCTCTTCAGATTGTGGGATCCTTTTGTTGGCTTCACTTTTGTCCAGATTTGTGTTTATGCTCGATGTTGTCGCAGAAAATATGGTTTAAAGTGACAAAAAAGCACAAGTAGTCCAGCCAGTATCACTCTGATCGAAGGTTACACTGATTAAGGTCTTACTCAAGACTAATATCGGCCAATTTCTGTTCATGCAACGTATCATATTCGCCGGTCAGCAGTGTCTTTGGAGGCAAAAGCCTTGGACATCCTTCAGAGAGAACAGCAGCAGGTCTGCAGTCGGATCGTGCAGTAAATTAGGCTCGGCTAGATTTCACGGACGCAGCTGTTCGACGTGAAATGAATGCTGTACAAACACAACAGCCATTTCTGGATATATTAGCTGAAACCCAAGCAATCTGCTGTGTTAGCGACTGCTAACTGCCTCCGCATGGAATAACAGGAAATTCCTAGGTAGGTTTGTGCTTACTTAACAGCAATGGAGAGGAGGAAATGAAAAGCTGATTGGGAATGTCACTCCCAGAGATGTGGAGGATTAACTTTGGTTTTGTCTCACAATAGCTCAAATCTCTCTTCTGCTCGTGAGCGCGTTCACATAATTGCTCATTTCTCTCAGGTGGAGGATTTTTCAGGTGACCTTTGCTTCTCCCAGGTTCACGTTAACACTGGGGCCTTCTCTGTCGGCCTGGAACATCAGATTGCGGTAATGGGCTGTATAGGTCTGCGGGGCTGAATCCAGTGGACATGTTTTAACCTTGGAGCCATGTGGTTTCACTTTGACTCACGTCATTACTTCGTTTTCTTTTTTGTAACAGGAAAAGACTCACATTACGTGGACGGTGAATTCTTGGAAATAGAATGATATTCCACAGTCCCCCGAGGAGCACGAGGGCCTACACAGGTGGAGGTGATGAAGGTGGCCGATTTGTGCTTTTCCAGATCAGGAGCGATAATGGATTGTGAAAAACGAGGAGAAACAGCAGTAAAAGCCCAGGATCCAATTGCACGGAGACTGAAACTATCGGAGGCCCTCTTCAGCTGCAGCCTTCCTCCGTCTTCACGACCGTTCAGGTGCGTTCACAGACACAAACCACCATCAGCCACCTGCTCTGCCGTTCAGGTCTTGGTTAGATCACGTTTTCCTTGGGTTCTCCCTCTTGACCTCAGCCCAAGCAGGAGCTAAGCCTCTCGTTCAGCTTCTCAGGAACTCACACAGAAGCAATCTCATTTCCACCAACAAGGAACTCCTCGCACTCGGGTCTGGAACCTTATTTAGAACCGTTCTGAGCAGTTTCACAAAAAATACACTTGATCAGAACCTTAGAGGTTCTTGTCAAGTACCACTAAAATAGTAGGATCTGAAGCAGAAACCATGACGACCACCGTTCGAAACCTGCTGCGTGACCCCACTACTGGAAATAAAAGTCAAAGGTCAAAGGTGTAGGTCACAAGATGGACTTCAACGCAATACTAGTGCATGAGGAATATACTGAAGGCATATGTTATGGAAATAATGTGAAATACAGTTACAGATCGCATTGAAATTCGACTAAAATGAGCAGGATTAACGTTTATACTGGTCTGTCGAAGCAGAGCAGCATAGAGCTCACAGCACTCTGAAACATGAGATATGTGCAAATCTGACTGACTGAAGATTGTTTGATCTGTTTACATAGCTAACAAAAGAAAGAGCTGAACTAAGCACACATTTTGAAATTGTAAGGGGAGTGTAAATCCGGCCTTCAATCAGCCTTTAGTGGTCCAACAATCAAAAAAGTCATTTAATCCACTGGCAAATGTGGACTAAAGTGGACAGGTGCACGGGATTAAGAAGAGAGAGATCGAGTAACAACACGGGCAACACAGGATAAGATCAACCTGTGTGTGTGTGAGTGTGTGTGTGTGAGTGTACCAAATGGAGCAGAACTGAATGGAAGTGACAGGTCTGTTAACAATTTAGGGCTGAGGGAATCGATTTGGATCACATGTACTTAAGACGTGTGCGTATGCTCAAGCCTCAGACACACACGCACAGAATATCTTGTAACTTGACTTGATGCAAACCAGGCGCCATCATAACCTGATGGATATGATCAGCCATGATGGAGGGATGAAAAGAGGATATGAACAATGGAGAGATATGATGTCGTGTATTTGTGTTTATGTGTGCTCATAGTGACATAAGATGGAAAAGGGCCCTTCTCCATCTTATGTCACCGTGAGCAGAATGTGCCCTGAGTTCTTAAGCTTTAGTTCTGAAGTCGGCTATATCTTCCCTCTCTTGTGTCGCCTCCCTCCTCCCTCCTCCCTCCTCCCTCCTCCCTCACTCTTAAACCTGCCGGCCATCAGAACCCCCGTGAGCAGCACAGCTGGAGTGAATGAAATGGGAAATGGGAGGAACGGTCCAGAGAAATCCAACGAAGACTCTGAAAGATGAGAAATGATTGTGAAAAAACGGTTTGGCTTGATTGACAGGTAATGATAGAAAGGCTGTCATCTTAAGTAATACAAACTTTTATCTTACATTATATACAGTATATATATATGTTTTTGTGCTCTTCCTACCACTAAAAAACTGTCTCGTGTCAAACATTACACAGTGCTGTTTAATCCCTTAAACACTGAGTTAACCACCACTGGGTCCATTTTTAATATTTTAAATTCTACCAGGATGATTCCATCAGGTCTTTCTTCCATGGAGTCCTGGTCAAAACGGCAGCAGTGGACTTCATTAGCAACGAATCTACCAGTGATTAAAGGGTTAAGGTAGAAAATTAACACATGGTGCGTCAGTAAATCAGATTAGAGACACTGAGAAGTCCAGAATGACCAAGAATGGCTTTTTATTCTTTGATTATTTCTAATTATAATTTTTGTCCACAGTTTATACACTTAATGCTGCAGTACAGCTGATATTGGAGTAAATAAGTACTTCAACCTTTTTCTTATGTAAAAGTAATAATACTGCAACTTATATGAACATCATTCACTATTTTGGTATAGATAAAAGTAAACCAAAAAAGTGATTTAAAAGTAACATTTACACCTCCAGTTACCGTAGTGTGGGTGTTCCTCCTCGGAGTGAAGACTTTAAACGTCCAGCCCAGTGGAACTCCTGCTCCAGTAGGTGTCATCCTACTTCCACTCACAGAATTCCCAGTTTTCCTCAGACGTGCTCAGGGTCCTGTGTCTCCCAGTCACTCAATGAGGTTTACTGGCGGCTGAATTTTTGTCTTGTCTTTCCGTGTTGGTGTTTGATGTTTTAGCACAAGAAAACAAAACTTTGAGGCTTCAGCAAATGACAAAGATCACATTTTTTGGATGTTTTTCCAGTGTTTACTTTCAGATTTCAGGGTTTTTATGTCAGAGCTCTAATATCACCTACATTAAAATGAATTCATGTTATTTTTTATGTGTTTCCAAATACCCAAGTCTGCCTTTAAAAAGCAGATAGACACAGATCAACCTCCCTGGAAGCGTTGTGGTCACCTTTCTGCACAGGCTCGGGCTTTTTTATGAGTGTTTTCAGTTGCTGTCCTGAAGGAGCTGGTATAAAATGCGTTGTTAAACTCTGGAGGGGGAGTCCCTTTTGATAAAATGTTGCACAACAGCCTGAGAACGTGTTTACAGCCTCTTCCTGATGGTGGACAGAAAATATTTGCCTTGGATGGACAGATAGGAGGCCTGACCAGAGTGAAAGGTAAGTCAGGAGAACAGGTCTTGTTGATAGAACATTCTTCAGTTTTCTAAGTAAACACTGGAGACTTCACAGCTTTGACTTTTATGTTGCTTTATGGATGTAATGGCTGATCCCATTGACATCACTCTAAGTAGAGAGGGAGTCCAACTCTGGCTGAATGTCCTGTGTGTGTGCGTGTGTGTTCATGGTTCATCTGCAATCAAGGAACCAAATAATAGACATAACCTGTTTTTGGATTCAATCAAGCAAATTTAGGTAGAAAAAAAGTGGTTATGTAAGCCACGCTTTAAATGTTCACTGATGTGATGTCAGGGGGATGTGTGTGTGTGTGTGTGTGTGTGTGTGTGTGTGTGTGTGTGTGTGTGTGTGAAGCTGTCAGGTACCAAACACTGCAGACACTGAGATGATGTTATGACTAATATGAACTTGTTTTCTTTGTTCACAGTGTGTTAAGATTGGTGAATATCACACCCTGACTCTATGTGTCTGTACCCACTCTTACATAAAAAAAAAAAGCATTTTGTTAACATTCTGAAATATTTAGCGTCCATCCATCAGATTTGCATGCCTTTGAATGGACGCCGGTTCATGTGACTTCACTTCTTATGTAAAAAAATCCTAAAGTTTGAATGAAAAGTAGTAGTACTAGTACAAAAAAGAAAAAAGGTCAAAGGTTAAGTCAATCTACAGTGTATTATACACACAGTACACATCAGAAAGAATGTATCAACTTCATCGACTTGTAAACCATCTGCAACCCCCCCTTCCCCTATGCCCCCCTCCCTCCAAAGGCCTGGGTTCAAGCTTCCCACACTCTGCGCTAACACACCCTGTTGCAGGGAGGAGAAAAAGTGAAATGAAAGTGTGTTATTTTTCACTTGAGTAAATGTACTAATGATAGAGACCGGGGGGGGTTCCTCTTTTCTCAGCGTTGGCATGAGCCACCCTGAAGCTGACCCGGAGATGTGCACATCTTCGAGGGCCAAAAATAGATACGAGCCTTCTGCCGCTCTGCCACTGTGCACACGAAACAGCGGTGATGCTCTGTTCTCGGTTTCAAATTTCAAATTCCTGGCAGAAATGTCACTCATCGTCATGCTAGCATTTTGGATCGTTTCTTACTTCAAAAGCTGACATTTCCGGTTGGACTGTCCTGTATGGATGTTCCTTAGACTTTCCTTCTCTGCATTCAGTCTTCTGCCGTTTATCACACTCTTGGTTTTCATGTATTCATATAACATCCCAGCTAGTTAGATGTCAGCATGTCTTCTTTAGTTGCAGACTTAGACGGAAGGTACGCGTGTTTTCCCACACTCAAAGTGTGAAGTGAAAAATGTGTTGTCATAGAGAGGGAGGGGCTAGTGTCGGCGTGTGTCTTTGTAACCTCTCTGCCACTACTCATATAAATAGTGGAAAGATGAGGGGTTGTTAACAGTGATTCCATTCTCCGTTTCTTTGTTCTGTCCATTAAGTTATAAGCACAAAAAAGCTCGAATGCTCGGTCACTGCTCTCTCTCTCTCTCTCTCTCTCTCTCCAGCTTTCATTTGTGAACCTTGACATAGTAATAATTTCAACATATTGTCTGCTGTCCACCAGTGTTCGATATAAAACAGCATAAACAGCCCACAGCCAATTTATCTGACCTTTGACCTCACTGTGCTGTTAACCCTCTAAGCACCAGTAAATGAATTGTTAATTGAGCACACTTTCAGACAAACAGTTACAGGTTATTGAAAGGATTTTGGATACACTTAACGTGCCTTTTCACATAGAAAATACATTTTATAGTCTCATAAAATATCGAGAAGTTGTGTTTGTATAAATCCTAGAATCTATTTCCGTAATCCGTATTATTTTATGATGTGGACTTTTTGATTTCCCTTAACTTTGTCCTTGTTCTGGACGTGTTTGCTATCATTTCCTACGGATTTCCTTGGAACGTTTGGGTTTTTCAGTGGAATTAAAAATGAAACTCAAGTGTTTGTGAAGATGGATTCATTGATGATTGCCACAGAATTTAAGACTTTACGTAATCCTGGATTGTTTCCCTTAAAATGCACTCAACAACCAATTAATTTACCAGTGTTTTCTCTGTGGAGTTTGCATGCTCCCCACTTGTTTACATACTTTCTGTGTACTTTGTTTCCCCCCTCACACCATATAAATGAATGGTCTATAGATCTGAAGGTCCCTGGACTTTGGCTGTGCACTGGTTCAGACATTTGTTCTTTTAGTCATTTGTCCTGACTTTTCTCCATAGCCCTGGCCACTTCCTTTAGACTAGCAGGTCCTTTTTGGTTTATTTGAGAAAGGGTTTCTCATTCTTTTCACCCCTTCATTCCACCCACTCATCTGTGGTTTGCCCCTATGCCCCGACACAGCCTCCATCTATATCTGGCCTCTATAATTATGTCAATGTAATGTTTATATTTATATGTAACTGCCACAGCGCTCTGGCAGCAGCTCTGTCCCAGCTGGAAAGCATTGGTCGGACAGGAAGCGAGGCACTGTGCGTTGGATAGGATGAGCCTTATGATGGCGGCTGAAGCTAAATATATTTTTTTTATGTCTTTGAACTTCAGGTGAATTTAACACAAACACGAGTGAAACTGAGAATTTGCACTATAAAGCTTGAAGTATGTGTTTTATGCAGTGATGTGCAAATGAAGCCCCAACTCATCAAATAACAACGTTAGATCACGTTAGATCATAACATTGCATTATATATGCCTATATATGCCCACATATATATAATTATGGCTTCATGAGGCTTCATTTGCTCCGAACTAATTCTACTTCTGTATGAATAATTCAAATCAATATCATGTATTCCATATTCCAAGCCCTCAATCCCAATACAGTCAAGCTCAAGAGTACCAACAGTGTTGTTCAATTAGTTTAATATGTACATTAAAATAAACTATTTACATTATATAAAAACCATTCTATTTACAAAGCAGTACATTTCATCAAGACGCAAACAAACAAGTCTTAATACCAAAGACTGCGTAGCCCTTTGTCGATCCGGTGGCGTTGAGATGGCGTGAACTCTGACAAACTTGCTTGTTTTTCCTATAAGACCCTGACTTCAAATGCTATTAGAAAACAAGACACAAACATTCAATTCAAGCCTTCAGGGAGGACACGATGAAAGGCAGTTTCACAACAAAACATTGTCTCAAAGCTTATTTCACGTGCTGTTTACAATAAGATATAACAGAATAAAACTCTGATTGTCTTTAGCCAGTGAAGAATATGGCACTCGTAAGATGTGTAATAATGTTATAGGAGGCACTAATGGTGAAAATACATTGCTTTTCTTATTTCCAAAAGAAAGAATCGTTGCCCTTTAAAGGATTGTCTTCCAGTTGTTTCAGTGGTGTGTGTGTGTGTGTGTGTTTGTGCTATAGGCCCTGCCTGACATGTGGAGTGGAATCTTCCTTCTTTTTGTTTGTGATGAACAGACGTAGTACCAGCTACATATTTCTAAAACTTTTTTTCTGAACAGAATTCATCTGTTCATCTGTCAGATCTGGAGTGGATTTGCCCATTGTTTCATGGTCCTGTTCGTTTCCTCTCGCTTCAAAAGTATTTAAATACATTTTTTTACAACATAAAGACCAAAAACAGCATCATGTCCTGATGTTGTGTGGCCCTAATGCAGAATCACCACAGTATTCCTTAAATATATGTCTTTGTCTGTGATAGTCTATAGTGGCTTCATATGGCAGGTACATCTGCAGTCATATGTCTATAGGATCCCTGTGGAACTAGTTTTCATGTATTTGCACAGCATCCTTCTAAAGTTGATCATGGGATTATAGCTTGTTGTTGGGGCTGTGAAGTCCTTTTTCTTATTGCTTTCCATCCTCGACAGCTCTCCTCACATGTGCCTCTTCATGTGCAGTGCGAGGTGGTCCGAGCGGGAGAAAGCACGTTCGCAGAGGTGACACTGAAATGGCCGGTGACCCGTGTGCTTCCTGAAGTGACGCGTCAGCTCATCGGAACGAGCGAACTTCCAGCCGCAGCCCTCCCAGCTGCAGTGGTACGGTTTCTCTCCTGCAGACACAGAAAGACACCAACAACAGCCATCAGTCTCTGTCATCGCTGACTTCAGGCTTATGAAAACCTTAACGTTACATAGGTGCCACACTCACCGGTGTGTGTCCTGAGGTGGGCCTTTAGGTGGGAGCTCTTGGTATAAGTCTTGCCGCAACCAGAGAATGTGCAGGTATGTGTCGCGGTGCGTTTCCTAGGCCAGGACCGCCGGCCCCTCTTCGGCTTGGTGTCCATCATTTCCAGCGGGGAGGAGGGTGGCGTGAGCATGATCCGCTGGCCGACCACGGGCTGCTGCTGCTGCTGCTGCATGGGCATGGTCCCGTCCTCTCCAAACATGCCAGGGAACTGAGGGAAGATTATCACAGTTTGATAAAACTGAAACTAAAAGTTTGTTAAAATCTAAAATAAAAGTGTATTTGAGGCATAAAATGAGAAAAAACGTTGTTTCTCTTTAAAAATTTGTGGTCCATGTCAGCCTGTCTACCAGCTGTGCCTCCGCTGTTAAAAGGCTGATGGAAGAAAAATGCCACTGATGACACAGAGGGTGAATGCAAAGGCAGAACTGAAACTTCTTAGAGAAACAGAGAATCGATTTTCTCCCAAAAAAAGAAAAAACTACGTGAACTATATGAGTAAATATGTTGATTTTTGCTTTATTGAGTTGTTATGAGAGTATTTTCTGACTGTAAAACTCTAGGTGTGTTTTCTGACTTGTTTGTGTTTCCACCCATCTTTTCAGAAAAGCTGAAACTAAATGAAGGCGGTCAACTCATCAAAGTGACCTGAAAGTGAAACTACATTGAAAGAAAACGCGTAGGAAGTGGAACTGAAGTTACCTTGAACTGGTGATGGTGGTGCGCGTTGGGGAAAGGCAGCTGCATCCCCTGGTGAGGGTGAGGGAATCCTCCGGGGCCCGGGCGGTGGTGGTGAGGGTGGAAGCTTTGGGAGAAGGTCAGTGAGGCGGAGGGGCACATGTGGGGCTCGGAGCTCATCATGTCGTCCGGGCTGAGCGGCGGCGTCATGCTGCCCACCGCAGCCTGCGGAGAGTTGGCGAGCCTCGGCTGCTGCTCGTAGGACATCATACAGGAGACGTTCCCCTCCTGCTTGATTTTGGTGCAACTCTGAGGTACCAGACCCACAACAGGTCCGTACGAGTCCACGGGTGAGTGGGGTTCCGTTTTGATGCTCTGATTGTCGGGGAATAAATCCTGAGTGGCTGTGAAAGGCGACGAGGTGATGAGGAATCTGCCCTGGATGCTGGGGCTGCTGTCGGACATGAAACTCGTATCCATGTCGGAGCGCAGCAGTTCGGCCATCAGACTGTTGGTGTAAGGCGGTGGAGGGCTGCTCATGTTGTAGCTCGTCTGCGGCTGCTGCTGGTGGTGATACACCGACGGCCCGGACTCGTGAAGCCGGTAGGAGTCTGCCCCTGCGCCCGCAGTTGGCGCGCTCTCAGAGCAGGTGGTGTTTGCGAGAATAAACTCCAGATCCAAGAACTTAGCCAAGTCCTCTTCGTCTTTTCTGGCCAGGCAGACGCTGTCCATGTCGGGGGAAACGCTGTTCAGGTCACTCTTCCACCTCTGGAGCAGGGAGGAGAAGTTTAAGTCACATCACTGTTAAACTTCAGATTTGTGTCCAAATCAAATTTACGCACTGCCACAGATTGACAGAAATCAGCTCAGAAACCACAGAACAACTCATTTAAACTAAATCACACTTTCCAGGGGCTTTTACAAACATGAAAAATGTGTGCGCTGGACCGACACAACAGAGAAATGAGTGCTGACAAAATCTAAACATCATTCATAACCACGCAAAAGTTTGCTACTTACATCTAAACATCATTCATAACCACGCAAAGGTTTGGTACTTACATCTTCCCAACATTTCTCCTTTTGGTTGGCAAATGTAGAGATGGATGGTAAAATGGTCCCAGTCAAGGCCATCTCCATGCCTCGTCAAACAGAAAAGTCAATAATATTCCCTGAACTCTCACTGCAACACGAGCGGCTCGTCTCCAGAAATAAAGCTATAAAAAACGACGCTCCTTCTGCCGGTTGGTGAGCTTCTGCTCCAGAGTCATGTGCAGCTTTGTGGCTGCCTGACGTTTGCTTTTCTTATAAATGTTGTCCGCTGCACAAAGAGGACCAATGCGAGGCTGGGGGAAGGAAGCGCGTCCAGGATGGAGACTCAGCAGCCCCCCCCTAAATTTAGCCGCGGTATAAAAGTGGTGAGTTCCCTGCGAGTCCGAAACACACACACACGGAGAGGGAGAGGATGAGAGTCAGTGGAGGACTTGGTGCTGAATGCTCTGTCTCCTCCTGCGCGGAGAGCTACTTAACTTCTCCGGGAGAGAACCGCCCCGCTGCCAAACCTGTCCAACAACTGCTGCGTAAAAGAGAGAGAGAGAGAGAGAGAAAGAGAGAGAAGGAGGGTGCGGGGTGGTTGATCGAAGTGTGGCACCAAGAAGGCGCACAAACTTTCCCAACAGATGGAAGAAGTTTCTGGTGCCATCCGTATTACGCACGAGCTTTTACGCACAGAAAGAGAGCACAGATTGCGACTCGGTGCGTTTTTGTTTATTGAACGCGTACTTGTGCACAAAAGTCCTCGATGGTCTGTGGGTGTCCCGGACTCTGATCGCTCAGTTTCTCCACACTAACATCATTTACCCAGCGTGTCTCAGCCGCGCAGTGTTTTTAAATGTGCAGCTTTCTGCCGCCAGGCGCCAGCTGCACCGCGGATCTCCCCTCCACTTCACAACACTCATTCACTCCTCATACAACCTAGAAAGTTGCTTATAGCTCCAAATGCCCCAATGTGGTAACGGGGTGATGGAAAAACTAACAAGCTCTAACTACCCTATCCGTGTTTGCATGAGTGAGTGAACCAAATCAGTGTTATTAGTTGAAGGAAATGCATCCAATTATTCAACTTGTTTTTTTTCTTCTGCTGGACTTTGAAGGTCCATTATGCACTATCTCAGCACAATCAAGTGAAGAAAGACAGAAACAAAGGGGGATCATTTGTGATGTTTGACTCCTTGGCAGTTGTACAGTTAGTTGGCTGTAGATGAGAGGAAGTAGAACAGGGCTGTGTCTTGTAACACACTGTACTTTTACAGTGTCCTTGGCTGCTGCCAGATTTTGCATGCTAATTAAAGGCTGAATGGCCTTTGATATCCAACCACAGCCTGGCAGCCCGCTGTGATTTGGTGACATTCCATTGTCGTTAGCCAGAGTGGGTTTGTACCATGTCACGTGTGTGAAGATGTGCGGCATGTACCAACCGATCACCTGCAGTACAGCCAACACCGGGCACGAAGTGACTCATACTCGCACAAACACCCATATTTGCAAAAAGGTCGGTCCTTTTTTAGAGCTGAGGTACATTCACGGCACACTGCAAATTATGGAGAATCTGTCAGATGAAGCATTTATGACAAAACTTGACTTACAGCAGAAATCAAGTCAAGTGTTGATGTCTTAATTTGGTTATTTGATCATTTTGAACCCTGATATTGTTTAGTGATTTATTCATTGCAATGGCATCTTTTAGACAAAACACACACACAGCCAAGGCCGGCAGGGAAGAATAAACCATACAGATGATTCACAGATAATAATAATACATTGTAATATGGTCATTCATTAAACATCCAAGGAATGACAAAGACTATGCTCAGCCTCATTATGCACTCTGCTTGCATGCATGGGTGTGTGTGACTTTAGGAAGTCATTAATGAGGCGTTAATCCCCAACAGTTATAGTTCATCATGCAGTTGTAAATGTCAATAAGTTGTTACTGACAGATTTTGTTGATTTTCTGTCAGATAAGGGCTCAAACTGTCCATTAAAGAGACAAAGACACCATTCTGCTGAAGCAGAACAAACACTAGCTATTACAATATTACTAATGACTTATTACCAACATAGAAAGCATTAACAAACAATAACAAAGGCAGTACTAACGGCTTTTTATACAGTACACCTTACTGGAAAAAGGCACAATATGATTGACATGTGAGCCTGGGGCGGGAATGAATCAGGCCTCGGTTTAGGATTGTTACTGCAACGTGCAGTAACAGAAGATGATTCACACATCGCTTCTCGACCCAATGATACATCAGTTGTATAGTCATTCTGATTTACTGTAACAAGCAGCCACTCCGTCAAACCTTTCGGTGATGGTTATCAGCAGTTGCGGCTTTATCTTCTCGCATCAACGTAACCGCAGGAGCTGCCATCATATTATTAAAAAAAACAACGGTTGAAATCTCTGGAAAAGTCCCAGAAAAGTCGGTAGAATCTGACGTACCGGCTGTGGGACCTTCAGGCCATTTTCACACCTGGGGTTTGACCTTTTGTTGCACTTAACCTTCATTTGGTTAAGTCGGTTTCACATTGCACCAAAATGTGACAGGTTCACTGATGTAGGTGTGTGCACTTTAGTCAAGGCCGTGTTAAATTGTGTTCTCACCTGCAACAAACTATACGACGGTTCATTTAGAAGCAGACCAGGAGCACCGATTTTTGGTAGACCGAGGTGAACTTGTGTCACAAAAAAGTTTTGGTTCAGACTTCTGACCCATCTCGAGTTCAGACTACAAGACTAACTCAGAAACTATACCCATCCAGAGAAAGAGCTGAGTAACGTGAGTTTGGTGCACTGAGAAGTCGACCGAAACCAAAGAAACTGATACCTGTAGTGCAACAGCAGCATCGTTTCCCCAACATAAACTCATGACTTATCCTGTGGTAAGGTAGGTAAGAGGTGTCCAACTGTATACAAAATGTACAGTTTGGTCCACAACAAACGCTCAAATCTTTAAGGCAAATTGTGTTTTGATAGAATCTCTTGACGAGACTGGTCCAAGCTGTTAAATATGTCATTTATGAAATAAAGGGAAATGTACTGCAGTTGTTGAATATCCAATCATCTTTACCATGGTATCCTGTTTTAGATGTGCTTCCGGTGACATTCCCCTCTTTGATGACACTGATCTGACGTACAGTCCTTGTCTTGTCCACTGATCTCTGCCGTGTGTTACGTTCATGTCCATGGGTAGGCTGTTCCAAAACCTGGGGCCATAACAGCAAGTTTTAAGGTTTGGTGAAAGGATGAAAGTGCTCGAGTTCCTGACAATGTTTCGACAGTGCAAAAAGGGGAAAAGGAGGTAAAGACTTATTTCCTGATCAATACGGGCTATAGCGATGACACACAGCGAGTCATTCTGATTAAAACTCAGTGGACTTGTTGGTTCAAACTCGAATCTGGCCTGGAGTTTTGAACTCTGATCCCAGACTTGTAAGCCAAGAGTGCGGTCTCAGCCTGATTCGACGTTGGAAATGGTTTTGTTCCACATTTGAGGTGAAATGCTTCTGTTTGTCAAAGTATCGTGTTCAAAGTGGCTGAACACACTCTGGGTTTATCTCTTTATTGGAGTTGTGAGTGACAGGTCAGTGATCTTAATCTAAGTTTGAGTCTCCGTTCAAAAAAAAAAAACCATGCATATTTAACAACAATTCTGCTCCTTTCATTTGGTCAAATATGAGGAAAATTCCATCCGTCCATTGTTGCAGCATTGAACAAAAGACTTGGATAACAAATAATGAATGGGCCTAAACCGTTTCTACGTGTAATTGTGTTTGTGGATGCTAAGAGTGAAATACTAACGAGTACCTGATTACAACACCTCTTCAAGGGAGTTTCAACCTGTAGCCACAGATGCATATGAGCAGAAACAGCATTTCCCGCTTTTGTCCCGTGTTGTGTCTGTGGTGTGACTAACAATGAATGGCTCGTGTTTGAAAGGTTTCACATTATTTGTGTCAGCCGGCGCTGCGTCTGTGCTATCGCTTTGATAATGATAACATGATCCGACACGCTCTCCCAGTTGTTTCCCAGATGAAACGGAGCTCTGCTGCAGCACGTATTCAACCTTCCATCTCTGGCACTCTGTCCTCGGGAGAATTATCTCACTCGCTGAGTAAAATGTTTGTCTTCTTCCTCTATTTCCTCTGCTGTGCCTCATCTCATGTCATCTCCCCTCTCCAATAACTCATCCACTTTCATCTCCATCTTGTTTCACTTCGCTCTCCAAACACAGTGATTCATGGCTGGGTAATAGCCGCTGCGCTGGGAGCCGCCTGCATCCACGCAGATGGTTCCGAAGCCTTATGTTAATACTGAATGCATACTATTCCCACGCGGCAGGGCGGCTCATTCATCACGCTTCCTCTGTCACCCTAAGTAAATGTTTCACACTGCGTTAATGGCTCTGATACTTTAATTGAGATATAAACAGCAAAATGGCCCTCGCTGTTTGTTGTTTCTGTTCATCCAGTAAAGGAAGATGTTTTCCACATGCTGGAAATATTCGATTTTACATAGAAATGCAGGCAGAAGTGTGTGTGTGTGTGTGTGTGTGTGTGTGTGTGTGTGTGTCTGTATTGGACTGAAGCAGTGTATGATTTCCACGTTGAAGTAAGTCCTGGCTGGATCCGTGTTTCTCTGTGCAGGCTTCTACACTTTGCACATGTGCTCATCTGTGTCCATGTCATTGTTTAGACTGAGACTTACATCAGGCCTGCACGCCTACAAACACATGACCGCCGTCCACACGTCCCGCACACAAACGCTGCCAGAACCAAGCGAAATGACGATTCTCATTCCCAAATAACGAGAACACTTCATTCAAAATGGTCATATTTTGTTGAAAATTCAAATAACTACTAAGGGATTCTAATCAAGAGACCATGACAGACATATAAGGGCCTGATTTAGACCAGTACTCTCTAAACATGGAGGCTATATTGATTTCATATGTCCATATTGAAGCTCCCCAAAGTGAAGCAGGCGTGGAACGAGGTGGCGGTGAGCGTTTCCTCGTCTTCTGGCGTTACCAGAACGCAGATGGGGGGGGAAACAGAAACGCGTCGTGCGGGTACACAACGTGTATGTAATATGTAACGCATATGTAAGACGCATCTGAATACTTTGATCACTCGTCGAGGTCACCTCTGAACCTGTCCCTACGGCTCACGCTTACTCGTGGTTATATCCGTTCTGGTGTTTGACAGCAGGCGGAGCCTTTGGCGACGTTAGATGCATTAACATATTTATTCATCATCATTACATATTTATACTACATTCTGCGGATCAAATACAAATCCTGTCTTGTGTCATTTACAAAACAAGTTGAGCGGTGAAGCGGTCCTTATCCCCCAAAAGTATTTAAGCTGGACTATAATCGTTTAAAAACAGGGGATTTCACGCCGGCAGACACAACAGTGCAGCGATCTCATTCAGATGTGCAGAGGAAACGTATGAGTTGTCCGAGGCTTATCGTGTTTTTGCTACGAGCCCTGATTTTCTTATTCAAAACAGACGGGACTTTCTCTCTCTCTCTCTCTCTCTCTCTCTCTCTCTCC